>JAZHYW010036370.1:0-156233 GCA_037355805.1 Ixodes ricinus
ATCGTTGCTACACTAGGCAGCGCAGGTGCCGACTCAAAACACCTCCAGCCGGCGCACGAAGCATCCGTGTAAAGTAGGGCTACGCGATGAAAAGTGCTGTTCCTTTGGTTGACGCAGGGGGTGAGCAAATTTCTCTCTGCTTCCTTTTAGCTTAAAATTTTTCTTTTCGTATAATTGGCTGGGCTCGGAAAGTCACGGGAAGACAGTATAATTGATTTTTCCTTATATGTAGTACGCCGTGTATGAGTAGAGGGACTCAAGAAAGTGGCTGGACGAACACGTAGCTTGCGATGTTTATTCATATGAAATGTCCCCGAGGAAAAGTTGGCGAAGACGCAATAAAGAAAGCGCTTAAGAGGCAGGACTGCGGTGTCCTCAGTTTCTGACGTACCTCAAAAGCAGTTTTCGAAGTCGTTTTCCAAGATAAGGAGTGAAAGCACAACCTTGAACTGCGGAAGAACACGGATAAAAATTTTGGCAGAAGTTGTTTTAATTCTTTTGTAATCACTCTAAGCCGGAGTCCCACTGCTTGTACATCATACAAAAGACAGTCTGCAGATATCAATCACCGCGATATTCGTAATTTGAATGCCGCGTGCTAAATGTTTTTTTTAACCTTTTGTTATGTGGCATTCGATACACGAATCTCGTGGTGACTTACGTTCAATTTTGTTTGCAGACTATATTTGTGTATAATGCATGCACGAAGTTTCCACTGTTTAAAAATACCGCAGTTTATACATTCTAAATAACAGTCCAGCCAGCGCTCGCCTCGCAATAGACCATTTGCTGCCCATTACCCAAGCATCAAGGAGAATGCAGGGACTGGGTGTTCCACGCGCCACACGCGCACGCCTTTCCTGTATAAAAGATTCGAAGTAAAAAACCAAAAGAAAGCATTGACGAACGCGCGTGCAAGATGCCTTTTGTTTTAGGTTTTTGCTTTGGAAAAGTTACTACTGCTGAGGCCAGCACGTGCGGCGCGTGGAACACCAATCCCTGCATTCTCCTTGATGCTTCGTGCAGCACAGGTCTATAGACCGGTCTCACCAAGCGTTCGGCGCATGCTTGACGCCGCCATAACTTTAGTTCGCAGGAGGCAGGCAGCAGTGCACAAGACAGCTCGTGCCGCCTCATGCTCCACACGCGCAGAGCTCCAGCGAGGTTGTCGCACGTGCAGAAAGACTAAAGCTCCCTCGATGCATTGCGGCAGCGGTGGCGTAGTCAAACTGGCTGGTGAGATCGGTCTATTGCGGCCAGCCAGAAAAAGTGCGCGTGCATAGCACAGGAACACGTCAATGAAAGCGCACTCATACGCTTTCATGGAAAGGTGTATAAGCAGTATGGCCCGGGCTTTAGAGTGCAGTCTTGTTTTAAATACTTTGGGGCTTTTGGGCTGTGAACGTTCGATCGAGGATTGCTCTTCATAACAATTCGAGTCACGACACAAGACGGCTGTTTAGTGACGATGTTTTTTTGTTTCTTTAGTTTTAGTTTGCTGCTGTAGTATGAGTGGTAGTGATGCAAAACTATCGATAGTACTATCGATAGTATCGATAGTCGCCAGAAAACCGGACTATCGATATTAAAAAAAAAAACCTATCGATAGTGCTGTCATCGATAGTCGATTATCGGTAAACTATCGGTAGTACTGTCGATAGTCGACTGTCGAAAAACTATCGATAGTACTATCGATAGTCGACTATCGAAACACTATCGATAGTACTATCGACATCGACTATCGAAACGCTATGGATAGTACTACGATAGTCGACTATCGGAAAATTATTGTTCATCGACTATCGGGAAACTATCGAGAGTCGAATCTGTAAACCTATGGATAGTACTGTCGAGGGATTACTATCGATAGTTTCAGAAAGAATACTTCTCCGGTTCACTAAAATGCGCAGGAGGCCAGCCAGGCCACAGGGAGAGCGTATGTCGCGACCTGTACAAGAGGAGGGAGAGGAGGAACTGGGGAATCCCAGCCCTTCTAGTTCCGTCTCCTTCCCCTCCTCTGGATCAGGCTGGCATACGCTCTCTCCCTTGTAGCTTTGGCTGTCCTGGGCGCGGTTTTAGTGAGACGGAGTATAGTAGTTTGCGTCGCTCCTCTTCTCTTTTTTCTCGCTTTATTTTTCAAATGGGACACCAACTAGCCCAAGCACTTACCATCCCAACTTTGGTTCATAGCTTTCAGTGATGACGAAGACGGGAGTTTGGGCGAAGAGAGGAGGAAGGGAGGCGAGCGGCTGGTGCGGCAACTGTGTTCGCTCTAGTGGTGCAAAACTATCGATAGTACTATCGATAGTATTGATAGTCGCCAGAAATCTGAGTATCGATGCTAAAAAAACTGTCGATAGAACTATCGATAGTCGACTATCGAAAAACTATCGATAGTACTATCGATAGTCGACTATAAAAAAAACTGTCGATGGTAGTATCGATAGTCCACTATCGATAGTTCCGCGACACTATCGATAGTTCTGGGAAAAACTATCGATAGCATGGATAGTCAATTTATCGATAGTTTTGCATCACTAATGAGTGGACATGGGTGCACGGCTACGATGCGGATCGTAAACCTTTTCGCTCTTCTACTGCAGCTCGCGGGAGGGCCGGTGCTCGTTAACCGCCGTCAGCATCAGGCTTTCGCCGTCCCCACATTGCCAAGTCAGCCAGCCGATGCTATCATCATCCTCGAGCGGCCATCCGTTGAACAGCAACCAGCAACATCGTCAACGTCATCGACATCGGGACCATCGCCTGGATTCACTACAAAGCCTGGAGTGCCTTCATACGCTGTCGCGCGCTGTGGCTTGGGTGCGCGGCATACGATGGCGATCGTTACGCCCTTTCGTTCTTCTACGGCATTTGAAGTGCGCGGGAGGGCCGGTGTCACCGAGCACGAGCGCGTCAGCTCCAGGCTTTTTTGCACAGTCGCCATTTTAGCGCCCAGGTCAGCGCAGCCGAGTGCGCGAGCAGCGCGTCCTCGCGCTGGCACATCCAGTTGCAACAATGCGACGTCGTCACCCTGATCGACAGACGGGACCATCGTAGGCCTGGACCCTACTACAAAGCCTGGAGCGTCATCGGTGTCCGCCAGTGGGCATGGGCGCACGGCTACGATGCGGATCGTAAGCCTTTTTGTTCTTCTACCGCAGCTCGCGGGAGGGCCGGTGCTCGATAACTGCCGTCAGCATCGAGGCTTTTGCCGTCCCCACATTGCCAACTCAGCCAGCCGATGCTATCATCATCCTCGAGCGGCCATCCGTTGAAACAGCAACATCGTCAACGTCATCGACATCGGGACCATCGCCTGGATTCACTACAAGCAGAGTGCCTTCATACACGCGCGCTTTTGCTTGAGTGGTGACATCTTGGCGATTTTTGCGCCCAATCGTTTTTTGGGCATTTCGAAGCGCGCGGAATACGGTGTCACTCAGCACGAGCGCGCAGCCCCGGCTAGTGCATAGACGCCATTTTTAGCGCCCAGGTCACGCACCGAGTGCGCGAGAGCGTCACGCGCTGGCACATTCGGTGCAACAATGGATGTCTTCACCCTGAGACAGACGGGCCATGTAGGCACCTCACTACAAAGCCTGGAGCGTCATCGGTGTCCGCCAGTGGGCATGGGTGCACGGCTACGATGCGGATCGTAAACCTTTTTGTTCTTCTACTGCAGCTCGCGGGAGGGCCGGTGCTCGATAACTGCCGTCAGCATCAGGCTTTTTGCCGTCCCCACATTGCCAACTCAGCCAGCCGATGCTATCATCATCCTCGAGTGGCTATCGGCCGGAACAGCAACATCGTCAACGTCATCGACATCGGGACCATCGCCTGGATTCACTGACAAAGCCTGGAGGCGTCACTCGCTGTCCGCCAGTGGGCATGGGTGCACCATAGAGAAATATGGTACTACGTAAAGAGTGGCCGCTCTAGCCGTTTCGCGGCCCAGGAGTTAGGGACTCCACTGGCCGTTAGTAGGCGCAACGGTGCCACTTATTTTGAACATTGGTCAGATATTTATTATTAATGGCTTAACTTCATTGTATAGAGAGTAAACTTTTAGAATTATTACGAACTTTTTGAAAAACTTTCAAAAACAGCTTTAACGGCTGTGGCTATGGCATGCGGCGGGACGGTTGTCTTCGGAGTCGTGGACTCAGACGGGGGGCGGGTACTTCGGCTGCTTGGTTTGTGTCTCTTGCCTCGTTGTGTGCGTTGAGTTGGTTCCGCGGCTTGTAGTCTCGTGCAGGTTTCTAGTCATTCCTCCGTGGCGGTCATGGTATACGGTATGTAAGAAGTATTGTGACTATAGCTGCTTTGTTGACGGACATTTGCATTCGGTCATTTAATATAGAAGCCACTGGGCCAGTCATATGTGCAAGCGCCTTTCAGCGAACGGTAATATGTGCGAGCACCTTTCATGGAACTTGGACGGTAATTTTTTTAAATGCCCTCCATCTCATTGCATTAGTCGCTGTAAGTCTCGCTGTAATACAGTACTTTTTTCCAGTGTACAACTGTTGATGCGTTATTCATACGTATGTTTGCATGTGTATTAAGTTATTTTTGTAATGTATGAATAACATACATCACTCCTTGTCTTCAGAGTTGATGCTCGTTTTGCTTGTTAGAGTTACAAAAATAAATACTTTTGTGTGTCAATCCCTGGTGTCGTCCCTTCAAGAGAGTTAGCACAAATGTGAAAATATCCTTTTCGGTGTGCGGTGAGTTTGAATTATATGTAGCGCTGGATGACTTTACTTGTGCAGTACAATTAAGGTATGCTTATAAAACAATTATATTTTAAGCAAAAACCATGCTAGTTACAATGACACTGACTCGTTAAACTAGAGGGCGCATGCTACTCCCCGATACAAAAATTGTTATGTTAGGGCGTGTCAGCCCGTGTCTGGAGGGAGACTCGTTCAGTCGGTGGCTGAGTATGAACTGCTTTATTTTACGATCCAAGCGTGCTCGCATCGCGGGCGGCTCGGGTAACCCGATCTCCGGATGCCGCGGTGGCGGCGGGACGGCGGCTCTACGTGATCGCCCGAGTGGCGCCGAAGGAAGTTCCACAAAGCGGCGGCATGTTGCTCGTATTATACACAACATCCCTTCCTCCTCAGATTGAGTCACCGTAGCGGTCCGGGGGACGCCGTTCGCGCTGGGGTCTTGGCACCGCAGTGGGAACTGGCGCTGACTCGCTCTCCCGCTGGTCGGCAGGTACCGTGTCGCACGGGTCCGATTGTGCGCCAGCTCCATCTTGGGACTCGGGCGCTGGAGGTCGATTGGGTCCGGACGATGCTGGGAGTCCGGCTGTAGAACATATGGAAGTGGAACATGGCTTGTTACCGGCTCCCTGCTGGAATTGCGCGATGTCGAGTTCGCCGTCTGATTCTTCTGTGCACCGGGTTTAATGTGATCCAGGTGTCGACGAACCGTTCCATTCTCGCACTTCACCAGCCAAGAGCGGTGTCCCAGTCTCTTCATAACGGTTCCCTCAATCCAAGTAGGGTTTCCAACAAAGTTGCGGATGAAGACGGATTGTCCTACTGTAACTTCTCTAGGTGATTTTTCTCTGCGGCATTCCGATGTCGGCTCTTCCGGCACGCGAGGCTGTAGGCGTGTGAGCGCTGTAGAAAGTTCGCGGCCGAACATGAGCGCCGCTGGTGTTTTTCCAGTTGTTGTACAGACGGTTGTGTGCTGTTTTAGCAAGAACCTTGCCAGTCTGCACGAGAATGTTGCTGTTTCGTTTTGACTGTTTTGCCAACGCCTGCTTCGTCTCGAGGACCATTCTTTCCGCCTGTCCGTTTGTGGCGGGATGGTAAGGCGCACTTGTTATATGAGTCACACCATTTTTCTTTAGGAAGTCTTCCACCTCGGACGAAACAAAGGATGGCCCATTGTCCGTTACCATCTTTTCGGGCACTCCAAACGTTGCGAAGAGTTCCCGCAATTCTTCAATCAGTGTGGTTGACTGTATGTTGCGCATGCAGCGTACTTCTAGCCACTTGCTGTACGCGTCGACAACGATCAGCAACATCTTCCCCTCCACGGGGCCAGCGAAGTCGGCATGAATGGTCTGCCAAGGCGTCGTCGCGCGCGTCCATTCGGGGATTGGTGCCTTGGGTGGTGCCTTCTGGTGTCGCCGACAAGTTTCGCAGCTTCTTGCCAGTCTTTCAATGTCGCTGTCAAGACCTGGCCACCAAAAGTAGCCTCGTGCGCATGCCTTCATTGCTACTACGCCTCTATGACCTGCATGCGCCAAGTCGAGCAAATCTTTCCTCGCCTTTGTGGGAATGACCACTCTGGAGCCTCTCGGGACACCGCTCTTGGCTGGTGAGGTGCGAGAATGGAACGGTTCGTCGACACCTGGATCATATCAAACCCGGTCCACAGAAGAATCAGACGGCGAACTCGACATCGCGCAATTCCACCAGGGAGCCGGTAACAAGCCACGTTCCACTTCCATATGTTCTACAGCCGGACTCCCCAGCATCGTCCGGACCCAATCGACCTCCAGCGCCCGGAGTCCCAAGATGGAGCCGGCGCACAATCGGACCCGTGCGACACGGTACCTGCCGACCAACGGGAGAGCGAGTCAGCGCCAGTTCCCACTGCGGTGCCAAGACCCCAGCGCGAACGGCGTCCCCCGGACCGCTACGGTGACTCAATCTGAGGAGGAAGGGATGTTGTGTTGACTGCTTTTGTGGCTTGCACTTTTGCCTTGCTTTCTCTTCGTGATGCAGGCTTTCTCGATGTGTCCACGCTTGTGATAGTAACGACACTCCTCGTTGCGGAATCTGCAAGTCGAAGGACTGTGCTGACCTTCGCATCTAAAACAAGGTCAAGTGGACGATCGTCCGGAGTTCTCATCTTTTCCTTCGATGTCTTGTGAACTAGGGGAAGGTCAGTCTTTTGCTTGATACTCTGTTGCTGTTTTGAAGCGCTTTCGACTCTGGTTGCGAGCTCGAAAGCCTTCTCGAAAGTGAGATCCCTTTCCGCAAACAGGCGCTGCTGCAGGAACTCGTGCTTTACACCACAAAACAAACCTGTCATGTAGCATGACGTCTAGTGGCAGTTTGGTGGTATGCACGGGCGTCGTCGTAGTTGCTTGACCCGACGAATACGTTGTCGTACGGCAGTCGTGGTCGCTGTTATCACTATTCCAAAATTGCAGTCGGCTGCAATTTTCTTTAGTGCCGCGACGTAGCTGCTAATCGACTCGCCTTGCTGTTGATCTCGACGCTGGAATTTGTAGCGACTGTAGAGTTCAGACGGTCGAGGATCGAAGTGTGTTCTCAGAATTGAGACCAGTTCTTCAAAACTGACATCTCCTGGTGTTCTCGGTGCAACTAGAGCACGAACAGTCTCGAACATCTCCGCGCCACACAAGGTTAGTAAAGTGCACGTTTCTTCACCGGATCGGTGATAGAGTTGGCCTACGAAGTAGAAGCTCGAGCCGCTCACTCCAGGAAGACCAGCACTTGCCCGAGAAAACTTCGATTGTCCGCTCCGTCGTCATGATTTGTCGTCCGGTGTCCCACCGTAGAAGTCAGGCTTCGTAGGTTCGGACCCAGCTCCTCGTCGCCAATGTTATGTTAGGGCGTGTCAGCCCGTGTCTGGAGGGAGACTCGTTCAGTCGGTGGCTGAGTATGAACTGCTTTATTTTACGATCCAGCGTGCTCGCATCGCGGGCGGCTCGGGTAACCCGATTTCCGGATGCCGCGGCGGCGGCGGGACGGCGGCTCTACGTGATCGCCCGAGTGGCGCCGAAGGAAGTTCCACAAAGCGGCGGCATGTTTGCTCGTATTATACACAGCAAAAATATCGCCAGAATTCGCCTTGAATCCATTCATTCATCTGGCCAGCTGTTTCTGCGTGTATCCATTCATTCAACACTCAACTAGGGACTATACTGGCCGCTGGGTGCGCTCGCTGACATTGAATTGGGCCGCTGGGGCCTATGGAAGTGCCCGCTCTTTACGTAGTACTATTTCTCTATGGGTGCACGGCTACGATGCGGATCGTAAACCTTTTCGTTCTTCTACTGCAGGTTAGTAAGCGTGACACTGACCCTTGCTTTAGATCGAACTGTATTTGCATAGTCGTGCTTCCATGCCCAGAAGCCTGTCTTGAGTCGTTTCGAGTGTTGCTTTTAATGCTGTGTGGAGATGTTGAGGTAAACCCGGGTCCCATGAGCGAACAACAGGTCAAACAATTTAATGAAATGTTTCAGTTATTACAAGGCCTTAACGCTCGTTCGCTGAAGTTCGAGGAAGGACAAGCCACTGTGATTGCCTCTATCAACGAACTTAAAGCAAATCAGAAATCAATTCAGAATTCTGTCACTAATCTTGCTCAAAGAGTGACGACAGTGGAAGCCAAAACCGCAGCTTTCCATGACACAGAACGCGAGCTAGTCGCAGCTCACCATACCATCGAGCGTATGGAAAGAGATAACCGGAACTTAAAATCAAGACTGTCTGATATGGAAGATAGGTCACGCAGGGATAATTTGATTTTTCATGGTATTGATGACAGCGTTCATGAAACGTGGTCTCAATCTGAAGATAAGGTGCTATCTTTTTTATCGAACGTTTTGAATATGACCGTCTCCCACGAACAGATAGCGCGTGCCCACAGGCTGGGGGCCTTTGTAAGTGGGAAATCTCGCCCCGTAATTGTAAAGTTTGAATCCTTCAAAACTAAGGATCATATACTATCATGCCGTGCCAGACTAAAAAATAACCCTGTTTCAGTAGCTGAAGATTTTTCCCCTGAGACACGGCTTGCAAGGAAACGGTTGCTTGATTACGGAAAAAGCCAGGGGACAGTTTTTAAGCTTCGTTATAACAAGCTATCTTTAAACGGAAAATGTTTTGCGTACAATGCGGCCGACGATAGCATCTATGAGCTGCTCCCTTCTGCTGCTGTTCAACGAGCGTATAATGGGGCTCAGCCAGCAGCTGAAGCTGTGTCTGGTCCAGCTACCACTTCTTAACAGTCGGAGAGGGGTGGTGAACGTCCTGATTCCAGCTCGAACATTTCTATTATTTTTACTAATATTAGAAGTTTGTTTCCCAAGCGTGATGAATTGTGCTCAGTTGTCGACTCCTGTGATGCGGATTTAATAGTTTTGACAGAAACTTGGCTCTCGGCAAAAGTTTATAATAATGAGCTCTTCCATGGTACAGAAACGTTACAATATTTACAGAAATGATAGGATTGACAGATCGGGTGGTGGTGTTCTGTTGGCGGTGGCCAATACAGTTGTTTCTTATCATGTGCCGAGTGCTTGTGCTCTTGAGATGACTTGGGTATGTGCTTGTTTAAATTACAAAAAATGGTTATTTGGTGTTTGTTACCGCCCTCCTACGAATAATTCCATGTTTTCAAGTATGTTGCACGATTCTATCAACCAACTTATTGTTCGGTTTCCTGACTCGCCTATCGTTCTGATGGGGGACTTTAATTTCCCAAGCATTAAATGGACTGATAACTATCCTTCTTGTATTCCCTTTTCAACTGAAGCTAGCGAGTTTATTACGTTATGTTCAGACTTTAATTTAGATCAAATAGTCGCATCTCCGACAAGAGTAACATCGTCGTCATCGTCTTTGTTAGACCTAGTGCTTACCACTCACCCGCACACTATTTCATCGATATCATACTTGCCTGGCCTCAGTGACCATTCTGTACTACATTTCACGGTTCATGCATCTAAGGGCTCAACGTTATCGACAGTAAAAACTATTCGAGACTACAGCAAGGCTGATTTTACTTCGATCAACAGAGATTTGTGTCTATTTCTTGAAGGCTACCTAGAAGGTTTCCTTAATCGTTCAGTTGAAAGAAATTGGGTTATGTTTAAAAATATTGTTACTTTTTTAACGAATAAGTACATACCGTCTAAAGTAGTTCGCAATCATGCAAATGCGCCATGGTACAGTACAACTTTAAAGAGGCTATCCAACAAAAAGAAAAGATTATTCCGTGCAGCAAAACTTAATACCACAGATGTTCGCTGGGCAGCATATCATTCAGCCGCTTCAGAATATGACATAGCAGTTAAAAATGCGAAGCATGTTTTTTTAATACCACTCTTCCGTCTATGCTTTTGAATAACAGTAAGCAGTTTTGGAAAACTGTAAACAGCAGTGATAACGGTGATATATCTTTGATCTTCCCTGATGGGCAAAAAATTGAAGCCCATGAGTGTGCCTCTGTGCTGAATGATGTTTTTGTAAAGTCATTTTCTGTTCAGAGTAATGTAAGTGTACGTTCATTACCAGTGCATGATTTCTTGCCAATGAATTCTGTCGTTTTTGATGTGGTTGGCATTTCAAATGTAATAGATGGCCTTAAGATGTCATCATCTACGGGTGTGGATGAGATTAATTCAAAATTTCTAAAAAACACCAAAATGTATTCGTCAATAATACTTCATCAGCTCTTTTCCCAATCACTCGAATCTGGTATTGTGCCTAATGACTGGAAGATCGGGAAGGTGGTTCCGTTGCATAAGTCAGGTGTCAAACATGATCCATGTAATTATCGTCCTATCTCACTAACGAGTGTTCCATGCAAAATATTAGAACATATCATCTGCTCTCATTTGGCTACCTTTTTAGAATCTAACAACTTCTTTACATCGGCTCAGCACGGATTCAGAAAATCATTCTCATGTGAAACTCAACTCGTCTCCTTTACCCATGACCTTCATCGCTTTCTTGACTCTGGCTCTTATACTGACTGTGTTTTTTTAGATTTCTCGAAGGCATTCGATAAAGTTTCTCATTCTCTACTGCTTCAGAAACTCCGCGTCTTAAATATTGACCCTCACATACTCGATTGGATAAATGCCTTTTTAACTAATCGTCTACAGTTTGTACGTGTTAACAACAACAATTCTGCTTTAGCGTCTGTTCATTCAGGGGTGCCTCAAGGTTCCGTAATTGGTCCTTTATTGTTTCTTATTTATATTAATGATTTAGTATCTAACATTTCTTCACCAGTCTGCTTGTTCGCTGATGACTGCGTTCTCTATCGCAAGATCACCGACCAATCTGATATTGTTCATCTTCAAACAGATCTTAACTACATTGCTCGCTGGTGCGATGCTTGGCTAATGGAATTAAATACGAATAAATGCAAGTCCATGAGAGTATCGCGCTCTAACACTACATGTCCTACATACCACATTAACAATGCACCCCTATCACCTGTTTCCAGTTACAAGTACCTCGGCGTCTATATCACCTCCAATCTTTCATGGAATACCCATATTGAGCATGTTGTTGGTAATGCCAACCGTATGTTAGGTTACTTAAAACGCAATTTTTTTCAAGCGCCTTCATCGCTAAAACTTATAATGTACAAGTGTCTAGTCCGCTCTAAATTGGAGTACGCTTCATCTGTGTGGGATCCCGGCCAACATTGTCTTGTCACTGCATTAGAAAGCATTCAGAATCGAGCAGCTCGATTTATCTTATCTAACTATCATCGTACTTCCAGTGTAACATCTATGAAAATAACTCTGTCATTACCTGACTTATCTTCCCGCCGTAAATGTGCTCGTCTCTCCTTATTTCATAAAATCTACCATTACAACTCACTTTTACGCCAGTCCCTCATGCTCGAACCATCTTATCGCTCAGCTCGTCTTGATCATGCTCATAAGGTTGGCATACCAAGTTACAACACTAACGCATTCAGTATGTCATTCATACCTCGTACGTCAACAGATTGGAACCGCCTTCCCGCTTCAATTGCCTCCATCACTGACGTTTCTCTTTTTAAACAAGCACTTGGTAACAGCACCCTTAGTTGACTGATTTAATTGCCATCATTTTTTGTGTGTTCACTCCCTCTGAAATGTACTATGTACCTTGAGGGTAAATAAATAAATAAAATAAATAAATAAATTGGACCCGTTCTGAAATGTGACATATGTATAAGAACGCTTTTGATAGTTAACTGACATTACGTCAGCACTACACGGACGACTTAGAAAGAATGCGGCAGGTGGTGTCGTACGGATAAAGGAGTTCTTTTTGAAAGGAGATTGTGAGAAACGGCCCCGCCATCGCCGCGAATGGACGCGGAAACGGGACTGAGTTTCGTTTACTTTTCTATGCGTGTTTGCCTTTGCACGTGTGCCCCTGTGTGTGGGTGAACTGGCGACGCTCGTGCGGGCTGAGGCAGGGGACATTTGAAGAGAAAGAAGACGAGAGGACAGCACGGGGTGTAACCTTCTGCAGGCATTCGGAAATTAGCTTCGCTTGTAAATATACGTTTTTTTTTTTCTTCCCTTTATCCGCGGAGTCCTGGCTGCTTTAATTTTCCTTCAGCGACCATCAGCTGCCTCCGTCGTCGGGTCCCGGCGCATTCACGAGGAAAGAACATCATTACTGAGATTAAGCTCTTATGGCCTAGATTTGAGAGGTGTAAAATCAATAGCTCCCATTTCGCTTTGTCACACCGGACTGGTATGTACAGGGTGTCACAAAAGAAAATTTACACTGGTCTTTTTTACCTCAAAAATAAACTAGGCATCGCCGTACGCTCATTCTCCGCTCAACGGTAGAGCGCTAGAGGTCACAACTAGAAGCCAAAGTTTCAGCCCGATCCGATAACTTAATCAAAAGTTATAAGTGATTGTCTGAAAATTTCAATGGGAAAATGGAGCCCATTTTTGCCTGTTTTCGGTTTCTGGCGTCACAGACCCCCCCTCCCCCCCCTCCCCCCCCCCCTCGCCCCCCCCCTCCTCGGGTCGCATATTTTTACTAGTGATGCGCCGAACTTTTGCCGAATCGAAAATTCGGTGCCGAATCTTTGGATTCGGCGGAACCGAACTTTTGCCAAACTTTTCTAAAGATTCGGCAAAAATACACTGTTACCAGACTTAACGTTGATATTTAGTTTTTTCTGACGAAAAAAGGTTTATGTTTTTTTCTTAACTTAAATACAACATGTCTTATTTAATTATTTTATTTATTTATTCATACTACCGGCTGCAATTTGGCAGCCAAGGCAGGATAGTGCACACAGGGTAACACACAAGAAGAAAACCATATTACACGCTAGTGAAAGAAAAAAACATCTAGGACTGCACATCTAAGAAATAACGCTGTAATGATGAAGCAAATTCCTGAACGGACGAGACATTGGTAATGCTGGCAGGGAGATTATTCCATTTGTTATTGGTTCGTACGAAAAAGTAGTTTTTTAAACATTGGGTTCTGCAGTAAGGTACCAGAATTGTGATGGAGTGTTTATGTCATGTGTGACGGGATGTGTTAAATTGCATAAATCTGTCGAATGAAAGGCGAGATGAGTCATGTACAATGGTATAGCAAAAGCTTTAGACGATTAAGTTTGCGCCGGGATGAAAGAAGCTCAATTTTCGACCTATTGTACTAAGTTAGTGATAGAGCTCATTCTTCTGTATTCGTTGTAAATGAAGCGCAGTGCTTGCTTCTGTACCCTCTCGAGTCGATCAATATTAAGTTTAGTCGCAGGGTCCCAAAGAACATCCACGTATTCTAAAACAGGTCGTATTACAGTCGTGTAGATTGCAAGCCTGGTTGCAGGGGTGCAGTGCTTCAGCCGCCTCTTCAATGACCATAGCTTTGCTGATGCCTTCTCAGCAGTCCAGGATATGTTGCTATTCCAGCTGAGGTTCGAAGAGAAAATGACACCTAAGTATTTAAATTCGTGCACAACTTGTAAAGGGAAGTTTTGTATACAGTAGTTAAATTCCATGGGTGACGTTTTGCGCGTTACTCTCATTTGTACACTTTTCGAGCTGTTTAGCAACATTTGCCATTCGTTACATCATTGAGAAATTGAACACAGGCACCTGTTTAAATTAAGTTGGTCATTGCTTGAAGCTATTTCAGTAAAAAGCACACAGTCATCCGCAAAAAAAACCGGCAGTGCATATGCTCATCAACCGTCAAACCGTTTAGAAAAACAAGAAAGAGCAGTGGGCCCAGCACCGATACTTGTGGAATGCCCGAGATAACTGATATAATTGGGGAACAAGCCCCACCTACTTCAACGAACTGATGACGGTTGCTCAAGTAAGAATCCAACCATCGCAATAGCTTATCGTTTCCTAGTATCACTCTTAGCTTGATAAGTAGTTTGCTGTGTGACACGCGATCAACACCTTGGCGAAATCTAGGAATACTACATCCCTTTGCCCACCCTTGTCAACGACTTTTGCAAGTTCATTTACTATATAAAGGAGCTGAGTTACCGTAGAGTAGCCAGTCCGCAAACCATGCTGGCTCTCTGATAAAATATTATTCGATTCAAAATGTGACATGAGATGACTAAATAAAAAATGCTCTAGAACCTTGCTACACGCGGAGAGCAAGAAAACGGGCCTATAATTCGATGAGTCATGTTTATCTCCTTTCTTATGAATGGCTGTAACTTTTGCCACTTTCCACTGTTTAGGTACCACCCCTCTCTCTAACGATCTGCTATAAATTAGAAAAAAATTAGAACACCACTCAGCGTACGTTTTAAAAAAAACGTTAGGAATTTTGTCTGGACCGCAAGACTTTTTGTATTCAAATTCAGTAACGCAGAGAAGATTCCCTCCTCTGATAGTTGTATGTCTGGTACGTGAGCGAGTTTAATCGATAACTCAGGAACGAAGTTGTCACTTGTGGTGTACACAGAGGCAAAGTAGTCGTTAAATATCTTCGCGATTGAACTATTATCAACAAATTCTCTCCCATGATTGATGATCTTGTTAACTGAGTGTCTTGACCCCGATATATGCCTCAAAATCTTCTGGGGATCGTTACGAAGGAAGTTCGACATTTTAACGTTGAAGTACTCATACTTGGAATTATTAAATTAATGTTCTCAAGTTATGACGTAAGGCAGTCAATTCTATTTTGTTTCCGCGTTTTCTGCTTAGCATATTGGCTTTCCTTTTGATTTGTAAAATCTCCCTCGTGATCCATGGAGATTAGATCCTCTTCATCTAGATCGCTTCTTACGAGATGGCACAAACCTTTCTATACACGTGTGCACCGCATTTTGAAAAGTGCACCATAGTTCGTCTACATCGCATCCCGGAACTGAAGCCCTATCAGCAAATCTGTCGAACGATAGCTCGAGGTAATCTATTATACTTTCGTCTTGTGCTCTATTATAGTCCTTAAACTCCGATTTCTTATCAGGACAACGTTTGGGAACAAGTCCTGGACAATAAAAAACAACCATATGATGGTCGGATAAGCCCTCTGTGACCACACAGTGATCATCGGCAACATACAAATTCTGAGAAACAACCACAAGATCAAGAATCGAACTAGTAGAATCTGTGATGCGAGTGGGACTTGACACTATTTGTGTTAGATTATATGCGAAGGCAATATCAATTAAAGCATCGGAATGTTTACAAGAGGCCACTGTGGTCATCGAAGGCCAATCGATATTTGGGAGGTTGAAGTCTCCCCCCATAATTATATTCATGAAACTCGTAGATTGCTCCTGTAAGAAGTCTTGAAGTTCATACATCACAGCTATGCCAGCACTTGGTGGCCTGTAAACAGCTCCAACAAGAATAAATGAGTTATAGCAAAAAACTTTCACCCATAGAGCCTCAGCTGTGAACTTCGTATTTAGCTGGAAAAAATCAATGCTATTTTTGATAACGATTGCGACCCCCCCCCCCTTCCCCGGGAGGAACGGTCCTTACGAACAATTTTATAAGACTGCGGAACAATCTCAATATCAGATATACTATCCGTGAGCCAAGTCTCTGTAACTATTATTACATCGGGGTCATAACTGAGAATTATATCTTCGAATTCAACCGTTTTGTTTACAATGCTTCTAGCGTTTAAGTTAGTTAATTTAAGCGGTTTATTAGTTACAACGCGGGGATTATTAGTTACAGTACAAGGATTATTTTTGGGAGCAGTTCACGGACAACCGGTCTAGAACTGGGGGGGGGGGGAGGTACTGGCCGGTAGTCAATTAGTTTCTTCTTGCCTGGTATAATTTAGTCAATAGGCACATGTAGTGCCTATTGACACAGTTATTACTAAACAAGGTGATATTCTACAAGATAATTGTATCGGTGTCGCTTTTGTGTGTTTACTGGCAATTTTAGTGTCTCCTTGCAGAAAGTGGCGTCGCAACGAGGTTGGGTAGTAGCTGGTGCAGTCACGAATAACGCTACGAGAGTTTTGATTTTGTAGGCTTCATCAGCGCACGCCGGCAAGTGTTTACATTGTTAAAATAAAGGCAATCACTGCGTTCTTACTTTCTCTGGGAGTCACCGTTTCGTGCGTGAGAACGAATGCAACGGTTGCTGAGCATTCACCAGAAGATATAACAATATTATTGTAAATATGTATGTTTTTTTCGATTTGAGTCACTTGACGTCAGCTTTGCATGAAAGTGTGCGTTCCATATTCGCAACGCGCAGTTTTTAACCTTTAAAATTCCGGTTTCTGGTGTTAGGACACACACGGACGTTTAGGAAGATAGGAAGAGTTAGGAATGTCACACGTGCAACGTCGAGCATGATAGTTCTTTGTTTAGTTTCATGCAGATACATGAAAATCGCGAAATAACGCGATCTAAAAAGTATTATTCTGATTTGGCACAAACTACTTGTGAACTAAAAACAGGCTTGTTATAATAACAGTGATAATGATAATAATAATAATAAAATAATAATAATAATAACAATAATAATAATTTTATTTGCACATACTGCAAGGGTCCCATGTGGTGGTGTGCGGGGCTAGGCAGATAGGCGAAAACCCTTACGCAGATCGCCTGCCAGCCCGCCACCACATGTGAAAAAACAAAACAGACATGTAAATGTACAGAATATACACACTACAGAAAGTACGTAAAAATGGGGGAAAAAAGAAGGGGAAAAATGTATCACATTATGACGACGATGCCAGCTGCATCCCATACATTCTGGCCAGCTCTCGTGACTCTGCCACGTTTGACGGCAGTGGGCTGCGCACACTGAGCGTAATTGCCAGTTGTCAGTCAATGTTTCAACTACCTCGTTGCATCAATGGAAAGGTCAAATGAAAATCACGTTATCCAGAATGTACCGCATCATTTGTCACTTGCGCAGTGGACTGCGTAAATTACTGGTCGATCTTCTGTTCTTGAGGCAGAAAATATTGAAGAGAACCACACTCGAAAAAGGCTCACAAACGCACAGTTACCGTGTTGCCTACTCCGCACCTCGCCGTAACCGCTGGTTGTACTAAACTGTATGATGGTAACCGCACGACTGCGCGGCGTCCATTTGCGATATCCATGGCCCCGTCGCGTTCGTGCGCGTGCGCAGACATTTGCCGAATTTTTGTCGAATCTTTGCCGAACTTTCTTTCACAATTTCGCCATGTGCCGACCTTTGCCGAAATCTGAAGTTCGGCAGATTCGGTCAATCACTAACTTTTACGGCGCAGGCGATAGACCCCCTAGCAACGACGCTCACGCCGGATTGGCTGCTCGGCAACGCGCGGGAGCTTAAATTTCGGATTCGGACGGCGCGTGTATCGCTCGAAGCGCGTTAACCCCCCCCCCCCTTCCCGGCCTGTGTTCACGCTAAAGCCCCTTCATGTTTCAAAAGTAGCGCAAGGTGCGTCGATGACACGAGGCACGTGCAACGTGCGGCCCTTGGGAAGATCATGGCGGCACAGCGCAGCACTGAGCTAGATTTCCGACGCCATGTTCTTCCTAGAGCCACTAAATAAAGCTACGCTTTCAGAGTACCGCATTCCTTTTCTTTGTCATTTTGCCGACAATACAGGTCGCTCTATTCAACTGTATCCTGGTTCGCTGCGGCATCATTGGACAGCGGCCGTCACGTGAGTCGCTATCATCATCATCGTGTTTTTCAACGCCACCATCTTGGGTCCTGCGATCCTCTGCCTGCTGCTGTTTGGTATTTACTGCCCGCGCACGCTGAAGTCCGTCGCTCAGCACGCGCGTTTTCCGTGCTACGTCGAGATACGAACAACACGACTTTGATTCGCCGCCACATATGCGGCCACGGCAGCTGGCGCAGGAGACGGCTACAGCTCGGCTTGGCTCAGCTACAGTCACTCCTCCAACTGCGCGCGGATCCAAGATGGCGGCGCCTGACGCGCTTCAGACGCCATGTTTGGGAGTTTCGGTACTCTGAAAGCGTAGCTTTATTTGTTGACTCTAGTTCTTCCCAGAAGTGGTGCGCGGCACGTGTCTCGAGCATTTCCACAACAATGAATGGCGCCACTTTTCCCAGGATAGAGGGGCTTTAGTTCAAGCCGCTCCCCCCGCTGTACACGCCGCTTTGCGGCGTCCAGCCGGCAACCCAAGCCCCGCTGTCCCCATGCACCTCCGTAAATAGAGTCCAATATTATTTAGTTCAGCGATGTTTCGTCGACAACATTCGCTTTTTCAGTGTTACTCATAAAAAAGAAAAGTCGTAAATACCGTGGCCGTTTTTATCCGCTGTCCCCACACCGTGGATAAAAACCCGGGTCCGCTAGGTATGCGGCAGACATCTTACCACTAAGCTACGCTCGGAAACTCGCATTGTAACCGCTGCCTATGTTGACGGCGGCAGCGCCTATCTCCACGAACCAGCCAATTCGGAGTGAGCGCCGTTACTAGGGTGTGTATCGCCTGCGCGTTAAAAATATGCTTCCGCTGGTCGGGGGGCGGTGCCCTTGGTAATCCTTGGGCGTCACCGGCCACTGTTTGCCTTATTCAGTGGTGGCTGTTTCAGCGGGGGAAAAACACATGCCTTGCCCCCCCTCCCCCCTTGCCCCCCGGTTGGTACGCCCATGTTGATCGATTTCACCAGATAGCATTCGTCGACACGCGAGTTACGAGGCAGCCCACGTTCCAATGAGGCGCCCAACGAAATACATGTAACGCAGACGAGCACATGCGGGGATCAGATGTACACTTGGCAACATCGTTTGCTATAGCATGCTGACAGGCCAGGGTGCATGCCACAACTTTCCGAACCAAGTTTCACGTTTGTCGATTCATATCTTCAAATAGGCTGAGGACCATGACCCTGGAACACCAAAAGCCAACTGAAACCGCAGGCATGTACACGAGGCGCCTATATGAGGCACCTCGCGCAAAGCTCGCAGGAAAGGGGGCCGGTATAAGACGCCTCGGCGTCGTCGTCGTCACTGGTCTTCTTGTTCTTATTGGCGGATGGATTGAAGAAGCCACTGAAACGTCCGAAGACGTCCGTAGCGGTCTTAGACACCGTGTCCCGGGCTCCCGGAACCCAGGCCTGCAACTGGCCGGTGTCGTTCTTTGAGTTCGCCGCGATGTCCTCGGCTATCCCTTCTGCGCCTGGCCGCCAACGATAGAGCATATGCGTTGGAATTGAATCGACAGTGGAGCTTCATTTCATTTCACTCAAAAGTCACGGCCGCAGCCGACGTACGATTGAACAGAGCCAATCAGGCAGCACCAAAAGTGCCTCGTCATGGTGCTCGTCGTTTTTGCGCGTTTCCTATTAGCCGGCTCAACCAATCAGGCACAGAAAAAAGCTCAGGGCCACGGCGCATTCGCTGTGCGTGATTGGTTGACCCAGTGCCAATCATGGACTGCATAATTGGCTCTCTCGGATTGTAGCGTTGGCTGCGCTTGGAGTTAAAGTGAAACAGTTTGTAGAGGTCTCGTCCGCTTTATTTTCCAGCACCAGGTAGCGTGGTCACCTAACTTATACGAAAAACACTGTCTTATCTCGTGGGAGTGCCGCCCTGGCGGAAGGCCAAGAGGTGCGCTCCCTGACGTATCGCTCGGTGAAACAGCTTGAGCAGGGGAGGCGACGCTTGCTTAAGATCGAAATCGTGGCTAAACAGCGGACAACGCACTTTTCTGCGGCAGCCACACCTATGCATTGGAGGGGGTAGCGAAAAGCGTCGATGGACTGGCGGGCGAAATGGCTCCGTTGTGTCTGTACTCCCACGATTTCGGGCTTGAGCGAGCGTTGCCTTCCCTGCTCGGACTGTTCAATGAGCGCTACGCCGTGATGCTAGTCCTTCAGCTTCTGCCGGTATAGCGCTCCCGTGAGATAAGACCCACTTTTCCGTGTTTCGTTGGAACTGCGGTAACAATAAAAAAAATTCAATTATCACAAGTTTTAATTTGAGTGTCCCCATTCAACACGGGCGGTGGAGAAAATGCTCACCGGAGAGAAGCTTACCGCAAAACTGTCCGAAGCAGAGAGAAGTTCACCGGCCCTTTGACGGATGAGGGAAAAGCTCACCTAAGAATGTAAGAATAGAGCGTTTACTCAAGTGAAATACGTTCACTCAACTTAAGTATGATACGATGCCTTATTCGCATGCGAGTCATTCTGCGCTTCACCAGGAAAACCTATTTTTAAGATATTTATTATTAAAGTTTTTAGAGCGCAGCTCTTAGGCGCCAGTTTCCGGCTTGAGCGTCGTCGGCGTCGCCGTCAGCGTAATTGCCTCAGGTCAGCGTGACCCACAGGCCACGTGACGCCCAGGTCACGTGGCCCCAGGTCACGCAACCCCCTGGTCACGTGACCCCCTGGTCCCGTGACCCCCAAGGTCACGTGACCCCCCCCCCCGTGCCCTCCCCTCCTCCTCAAGAGCTGTGCTCTAATTCGGCGTTACAGGGAGTTTTAAACGGCTTTCATTTTTTGTTCTTAAAATTAAAATTTATTCTTAAAAATTAAAATTCCAATATAAAACTAATTAAGAAATAACGGGAGGGTTATAACCAGTGTAGAGGGCTGCAGATCGAGTAGTTTCTGGATGACCTGCCGTGTTTCAAAATGAATATAGTGATAAACAATTTATATTTTCTAGCTAAGGTGATATTGTCACGAATGACAAATAATGAGGCTTCGAATAACTGAAGAAACTAGACATTTAATTGGGAGAATTTAAGCCTTAAACAAAATAGAGAAAGCCTAGCGTCACAGGCGTCCATGTCGGCGAAACAGCAGGATCGGGCGCTGCAGCTCGCCACGCGGAGCCCATTTGTCACACTTTGGTTTCTGGAAAAATTGGCGTAGAAGGTTCGGCGCTTAGAACATTCGGTCCTTGAATTTGTCAGAACATTAAACTGAATAAATAATAAAAGACCCTTAATTCCCAGGAATCGAACTCCGGGCCTTCGCCCGAAAGTCAAGTGCGGTAACCACCAGCCGCGCTTGTGTTCGCTCACCGACTTGCGTGGCATTACTCCCCGCTTTAAAAAGAGCATCGTCTGGATGCCACATGAAATAAAAAAAAATAAGGCAAACAAAATAATAGAAAATTATGGAGGCTGGCAAAACACAGACTTATTAAGCGTTGCGGGGGATCACAGTTCACAGTCTTACCGTGCGTAGTACGGCTTGAGGGGCACGACGTGGACGACTTCAGGTCGTGGTGGGCGGCGTGACGCTGTTCTTGTTCGGTCGGGCATCACCTCGTAGTTCTGCTCCCCGAGGTGACGAAGTACCTTGTATTGTCCAACATACCGTTTTGGCAGTTTCTCACTGAGGCCGCGGCGACGGATGGGCGTCACACCACACCCTGTCTCCGGGCTGGAAGTGGACGTCCCTGTGACGAAGGTTGTAGCTGCCCGCGTCGACGCGTTGCTTGTCTTGAATCAGGAGTCGGGCGAGCTGGTGGACTTCTTCGGCCCGTTGAGTAACCACCTGGTCGTCGTCGCTCTCATTGTCAGCTGGCTCATGGGGCAGCATCGCGTCGAGCCGAGTCGTTACCTTCTGAGCATGTATCAGATGGAAAGGTGTGAATCCAGTGGTCTCTTGAACCGCCGTATTGTAGGCGAACGTAACGTAGGGCGAAGCTTCGTCCCACGTCTTGTACTCTACGTCAACGTACATAGTGATCAGGTCGGCGATTGTCTTGTTGAGTCGCTCCGTCAGCCCGCTGGTCTGCGGGTGGTACGGATTGGAATGACGGTGGCTGGTGTGACTGAGCCGAAGGATTTCTTGCGTCAGCTGTTCCATGAACGGTGATCCGTGATCTATAATCAGAACTTCGGGAGCGCCGTGCCGGAGGACAATGGACTCGATGAAAAACTTGGGGTCTTCAACAGCAGTCCCTGAAGGAAGGGCTTTAGTGTCTGCGTACCGCGTGAGATAGTCTGTGGCGAAGATTATCCAACGGTTTCCCAGGATCGACGGCGGAAAAGGACTAAGTAGATTCTTTCCGATTTGCTGGAACGGTGAAGTTGGCGGAGGAATTGGCTGCAGAAGACCAGCCGGCTTCGTCGGCGGTTTCTTGCGTCGCTGGCACTCGCGGCATGATCGGGTGAAGAGGTGGACTGTTCAGGGAGCTTGGGCCAGTAAAACTTTTCACGAATACGGGCCAGTGTCCTGCTGTATCCAAGGTGTCCGGACGTCAAATCGTCGTGACATGCTTGAAAGATCTCCTCTCGGAGGTCTGTCGGGATTACCAGCAGCCACGGCCAGTTGTGGTTCCCGAAGTTCTCTTTGTAGAGTACACCTTGTCGAACGTTGAAGGTCGGCAAGGCTCGTGAGAGAACACGTGGCACTGTACTCCCGCGCCCTTCCAGGTGCTCGATTAAAGCGCTGGAGCTCAGGATCGTCTGGTTGACATCGTGCGGCACGTGCTGGCGTCAGCAGTAGTAACTTTTCTAAAGCAAATCACCATAACAAATGGCATCTGAAACGCGCGTTCGTCAACGCTTTATTTTGTTTATTTACTTCGAATATTTTATACTTGAAGGCGTGCGCGTGTGGCGCGTGAAACACCATTCCCTGCATTCTCCTTGATGGTTCGGTAATTTAGCAAATAGGTCTATTAAACTGAAACGAAGAATAGTTGGTACATGGTCAGTGAAGGTGGTGAAACTGCTTGAACATTAAACGATGACACAGAGACAGGACTAGACACACACAAAGCTTCTTTGATGGTGGGGAAACAAGTTGAACATTAAACAATTACTCAGATATACAAGATTAGACAATTACACAAAGACAAAGCAATCACTCATTTTAGAAGTGGCGTGCTGCGGTCACACTGATGTCAGTGATTGCGTCGTAAAACATTCATAAAAACACTCAAAATTTGTTTTCGTACTCATAGTGAGCTGCGTCGTGAGTCTCACGACGAATGCTATCGCAATTCATAGACAACCAACAATAGTGGTGTATAGCAACCAATTTTTTTAATATTTGACATATTAATTTACAAATACGTACTAAAACTGTACGTCTACATTTTGTAGTTGATTAATGTTAAGAAATTCAACGTTCAAATTGCGACTATTAAAACGGTTACGGAAACATGGAAGGGTATATTTTAACCTTTGCTTGTTGTAATTCATTCTGTGGAAAAACAACTCCCTCTCAGCATGACGGGTAATTAGGCTTCAACATTTCCGGTCAGCATGTCAAGACAAGTTAAAAATTAAGTTTATTTTCATTTCTTATCGATGTTGAAACTAGCCTCCAACTTGCAACTCTATCAATTTGTATATACTTTTAATAGCAAATCATTTGAGGAGACCAGTAATGTAGAAGTCGCATCAAACGTTGCAGAGTTTTTTATTATTTTATTATTTTTTCAAGTTTCCAGACGAGCGGAAATGAATGCCTCAGTGTCTCGGCCCTACGGATGTTAATGCAGATAAACACTTTGACTTTTACTTTGTGCACCCGATAAGAGGGGCAGTAAATTAAGTGTGAATGAGAAAGAAAATTGTCGATGAATAATGTTCTAGAAATAGGTAAAAAATAAAAAATGGGCTATAAAATACTCTTGAGATGATGCCATGTATATGGTGTTTAGGATCAAGAGGTGAATGTACAAAAAATATTATTTTTTTTCGAAAAAAGAGGCTTTCGTTTTATTTAGGTAGTTTTTACTGAGTTTTAAAATACCCAACGTTCTAGATTTGTTAAAGTTCTGCTGCAAGTGTCATCACATCATTAAATTTGTCTCATCAGCGGAAGGAAACGGGTGTTTCGCCCCCATAAATACGGAGTTGAGCACCGTGATGTACTTACGTTGATTTCAGACACAGACAGCTTAAAAATCGTAGTGAGTGGCTTATTATAGTAACGATCTTCTTCGTCCGTGTAACCGAGCTTCAAACTCGGCGCCCAGTCAGGGTTCGTGTCATCGAACAACTTAGAAGGAGCTCCTGTTCAACAAAGAAAAAAACGCCATTCGCCTGACGCGCTCACGTTCGTGAAACTCGGCGCAGAAGCAACCGGGTGAACGCGTCCCGAAAACGGAGAACGGCAAGAAGCATTTCTTACCTGTAACAAAGTGCTCGCTGCACACCTGTGTGTTCACGTTCGCGACCAGGTCGGCCCTGCTAATCTTCGGAAGCCACATGCTCCTTCGCTTCTTTGACAGTTCGTGTGTCCGCCGACACTGAGCGAAGATCACCTTCGGTAGTTTGAAAAATCTCGCATCAGTGACGGTGTTACGATCACGACGCTTGTTGCTGTTAGTCCTGTATGCACCATTAATAACCGCACATGCAACCATTCTACATAGCAAAACCTTCGCTCAGCGAGGCAAACTGACGGCAACTTTAGGGAACTTGCTATGCAGCAATGACGATTTGGTACAGCGTAATGGCGACGGCCCTCCCAGCATGCAATTTTAATGACATAGGTGCAAGGCATGTATTCGCTTTGACTGCGGTCGAATAATTAGGCGCTCGAGACTCGCCACGGCCGACGTCGCTTAAAGTGCGACATACAGTTTGAGCTTTCCACTTTTGTCCGCCTCCTCCTTTTCTACATCCTCTCCACTTTTTATCTTGCCGCAACTTTGATCCCCTCGCACTTCAGGAGGGGGAGCGCTGAGATGATTATCTTACCTGCAGAAAACCGAGGTTGTACGTCGGCCTTTAAGCTGTCAGCAGACTGAATAATATCAACACATTTGATAATAAGAAAACAGCCTAATCTATCCTCTTGGGGACAGAAAAGGCGGTCATGCTAAGTTGCTAACCTGGAGCGGTGAGAGGGCTCGGCGTCCACGCAGCGTGCAAGATGTTCAAATTCACTTTGTTCATCACGCAGATGCTGCCGTGGCTTTTCTGCCAGTCCGAAACCGCAGGGCAGTTCTACGTGCCACGACATGACGCAGCTGACGCGGCTCCCATCTCACTCGGCAGCCAAGATTGGCTACCGACCATTTCGCCCATATCGACGTCATCAGTGGCTGGGCTATTTAACCATCAACAGGACCTGGACAATCTGAGAGGGCTCGGCATCCACGCAGCGAGCAAGATGTTCAAATTCACCTTGTTCATCACGCAGATGTTGCCGTGACTTTTCTGCCAGTCTGAAACCGCAAGGCAGTTCTACGTGCGCACGACATGACGCAGCTGACGCGGCTCCCATCCTACTCGGCAGCCAAGATTGGCTACCGACCATTTCGCCCATATCGACGTCATCAGCGGCTGGGCTATTTAACTATCAACGCGACCTGCACGATCTGAGAGGGCTCGGCATCTACGCACTGAGCAAGATGTTCAAATTCACCTTGTTCATCACGCAGATGTTGCCGTGACTTTTCTGCCAGTCTGAAACCGCAAGGCAGTTCTACGTGCCATGACATGACGCAGCTGACGCGGCTCCCAACCTACTCGGCAGCCAAGATTGGCTACCGACCATTTCGCCCACATCGACGTCATCAGCGGCTGGGCTATTTAACCATCAACGGGACCTGTATGATCTGAGAGGGCTCGGCATCCATGCAGCGAGCAAGATGTTCAAATTCACCTTGTTCATCACGCAGATGTTGCCGTGACATTTCTGCCAGTCTGAAACCGCAAGGCAGTTCTACGTGCATGACATGACGCAGCTGACGCGGCTCCCAACCTACTCGGCAGCCAAGATTGGCTACCGACCATTTCGCCCACATCGACGTCATCAGCGGCTGGGCTATTTCACCATCAACGGGACCTGTATGATCTGAGAGGGCTCGGCATCCATGCAGCGAGCAAGATGTTCAAATTCACCTTGTTCATCACGCAGATGTTGCCGTGGCTTTTCTGCCAGTCTGAAACCGCACGGCAGTTCTACGTGCCACGACATGACGCAGCTGACGCGGCTCCCATCCTACTCGGCAGCCAAGATTGGCTACCGACCATTTCGCCCACATCGACGTCATCAGCGGCTGGGCTATTTAACCATCAACGGCACCTGCACGATCTGAAAGGGCTCGGCGTCCTTGCAGCGAGCAAGATGTTCAAATTCACTTTGTTCATCACGCAGATGCTGCCGTGGCTTTTCTGCCAGTCTGAAACCGCAAGGCAGTTCTACGTGCCACGACATGATGCAGCTGACGCGGCTCCCATCCTGCTCGGCAGCAAAGATTGGCTACCGACCATTTCGCCCACATCGACGTTATCAGCGGCTGGGCTATTTAATGATCAACGGGACCTGCACGATCTGAGAGGACTCGGCATCCACGCAGTGAGCAAGATGTTCAAATTCCCTTTTTCATCACGCAGATGCTGCCGTGGCTTTTCTGCCAGTCTGAAACCGCCAGGCAGTTCTACGTGCCATGACATGACGCAGCTGACGCGGCTCCCATCCTACGCGGCAGCCAAGATTGGCTACCGACCATTTCGCCCATATCGACGTCATCAGCGGCTGGGCTGTTTAACCATCAACGGGACCTGCACGATCTGAGAGGGCTCGGCATCTACGCACTGAGCAAGATATTCAAATTCACTTTGTTCATCACGCAGATGCTGCCGTGGCTTTTCTGCCAGTCTGGAAACCGCATGGCAGTTCTACGTGCCACGACATGACGCAGCTGACGCGGCTCCCATCCTACTCGGCTGCCAAGATTGGCTACCGACCATTTCGCCCACATCGACGTCATCAGCGGCTGGGCTGTTTAACCATCAACGGGACCTGCACGATCTGAGAGGGCTCGGCGTCCACGCAGCCAGCAAGATGTTCAAATTCACTTTGTTCATCACGGAGATGCTGCCGTGGCTTTTCTGCCAGTCTGAAACCGCAAGGCAGTTCTACATGCCACGACATGACGCAGCTGACGCGGCTCCCATCCTACTCGGCAGCTAAGATTGGCTACCGACCATTTCGCCCACATCGACGTGATCAGCGGCTGGGCTGTTTAACCATCAACGGGACCTGCACGATCTGAGAGGGCTTGGCATCCACGCAGCGAGCAAGATGTTCAAATTCACTTTGTTCATCACGCAGATGCCGCCGTGGCTTTTCTGCCAGTCTGAAACCGCATGGCAGTTCTACGTGCCACGACATGATGCAGCTGACGCGGCTCCCCATCCTACTCGGCAGCCAAGATTGGCTACCGACCATTTCACCCACATCAACTTCATCAGCGGCTGGGCTATTTAACCATCAACGGGACCTGCATGATCTGAGAGGGCTCGGCATCCATGCAGCGAGCAAGATGTTCAAATTCCTTGGTTCATCACGGAGATGCTGCCGTGGCTTTTCCGCCAGTCTGAAACCGCAAGGCAGTTCTACGTGCCATGACATGACGCAGCTGACGCGGCTCTATCCTACTCGGCAGCGAAGATTGGCTACCGACCATTTCGCCCACATCGACGTCATCAGCGGCTGGGCTGTTTAACCATCAACGGGACCTGCACGATCTGAGAGGGCTCGGCGTCCACGCAGCCAGCAAGATGTTCAAATTCACTTTGTTCATCACGGAGATGCTGCCGTGGCTTTTCTGCCAGTCTGAAACCGCAAGGCAGTTCTACATGCCACGACATGACGCAGCTGACGCGGCTCCCATCCTACTCGGCAGCCAAGATTGGCTACCGACCATTTCGCGCACATCGACGTCATCAGCGGCTGGGCTATTTAACCATCCACGGGACCTGCACGATCTGAGAGGGCTCGGCGTCCACGCAGCGAGCAAGATGTTCAAATTCACTTTGTTCATCACGCAGATGCTGCCGTGGCTTTTCTGCCAGTCCGAAACCGCAGGGCAGTTCTACGTGCCATCGACATGACGCAGCTGACGCGGCTCCCATCCTACTCGGCAGCCAAGATTGGCTACCGACCATTTCGCTCACATCGACGTCATCAGTGGCTGGGCTATTTAACCATCAACGGGACCTGCACGATCTGAGAGGGCTCGGCATCCACGCAGCGAGCAAGATGTTCAAATTCACTTTGTTCATCACGCAGATGCTGCCGTGGCTTTTCTGCCAGTCTGAAACCGCAAGGCAGTTCTACGTGCCACGACATGACGCAGCTGACGCGGCTCCCATTCTACTCGGCAGCCAAGATTGGCTACCGACCATTTCGCCCACATCGACGTCATCAGCGGCTGGGCTATTTAACTATCAACGGGACCTGCCCGATCTGAGAGGGCTCGGCATCCGCAGCTGAGCAAGATGTTCAAATTCACCTTGTTCATCACGCAGATGCTGCCGTGGCTTTTCTGCCAGTCTGAAACCGCAAGGCAGTTCTACGTGCCACGACATGACGCAACTGACGCGGCTCCCATCCTACTCGGCAGCCAAGATTGGCTACCGACCATTTCGCCCACATCGACGTCATCAGCGGCTGGGCTATTTAACCATCAACGGGACCTGGATCGATCTGAGAGGGCTCGGCATCCACGCAGCGAGCAAGATGTTCAAATTCACTTTGTTCATCACGCAGATGCTGCCGTGGCTTTTCTGCCAGTCTGAAACCGCAGGGCAGTTCTACGTGCCACGACATGACGCAGCTGACGCGGCTCCCCATCCTACTCGGCAGCCAAGATTGGCTACCGACCATTTCGCCCATATCGACGTCATCAGCGGCTGGGCTATTTAACTATCAACGGGACCTGCACGATCTGAGAGGGCTCGGCATCTACGCACTGAGCAAGATGTTCAAATTCACCTTGTTCATCACGCAGATGTTGCCGTGACTTTTCTGCCAGTCTGAAACCGCAAGGAAGTTCTACGTGCCATGACGTGACGCAGCTGACGCGGCTCCCAACCTACTCGGCAGCCAAGATTGGCTACCGACCATTTCACCCACATCGACGTCATCAGCGGCTGGGCTATTTAACCATCAACGGGACCTGCCACGATCTGAGAGGGCTCGGCATCTACGCAGCGAGCAAGATGTTCAAATTCACCTTGTTCATCACGCAGATGTTGCCGTGACTTTTCTGCCAGTCTGGAAAAACCGCAAGGCAGTTCTACGTGCCATGACATGACGCAGCTGACGCGGCTCCTATCCTACTCGGCAGCCAAGATTGGCTACCGACCATTTCGCCCACATCGACGTCATCAGCGGCTGGGCTATTTAACCATCAACGGCACCTGCACGATCTGAGAGGGCTCGGCATCCATGCAGCGAGCAAGATGTTCAAATTCACCTTGTTCATCACGCAGATGTTGCCGTGACATTTCTGCCAGTCTGAAACCGCAAGGCAGTTCTACGTGCCATGACGTGACGCAGCTGACGCGGCTCCCATCCTGCTCGGCAGCCAAGATTGGCTACCGACCATTTCGCCCACATCGACGTCATCAGCGGCTGGGCTATTTAACTGATCAACGGGACCTGCACGATCTGGGAAGGGCTCGGCATCTACGCACTGAGCAAGATGTTCAAATTCACCTTGTTCATCACGCAGATGCTGCCGTGGCTTTTCTGCCAGTCTGAAAACGCCAGGCAGTTCTGCGTGCTATGACATGACGCAGCTGACGCGGCTCCCATCTACTCGGCAGCAAGATTGGCTACCGACCATTTCGCCCACATCGACGTCATCGGCGGCTGGGCTGTTCTGGCCATCAACGCGGACCTGCACGATCGCAGAGAGGCTCGGCATCCACGCCTGAGCAAGATGTTCAATTCACTCTTGTTCATCACGCAGATGTTGCCGTGACTTTTCTGCCACGGTCTGGAAACCGCAAGGCAGTTCTACGATGCCACGACATGAGCAGCTGACGCGGCTCCCAACCTACTCGGCAGCCAAGATTGGCTACCGACCATTTCGCCCACATCGACGTCATCAGCGGCTGGGCTATTTAACCATCAACAGGACCTGCGCTGAGTCTGAGAGGGCTCGGCATCCATGCAGCGAGCAAAGATCGTTCAAATTCACCTTGTTCATCACGCAGATGTTGCCGTGGCTTTTCTGCCAGTCTGAAACCGCACGGCAGTTCTACGTGCCACGACATGACGCAGCGACGCTGGCTCCCCATCCCTGCTCGGCAGCCAAGATTGGCTACCGACCATTTCGCCCACATCGACGTCATCAGCGGCGCGGGCTGTTTAACCATCAACGGACCTGTATGATCTGAAAGGGCTCGGCATCCTTGCAGCGAGCAAGATGTTCAAATTACTGTTCATCACGCAGATGCTGCCGTGGCTTTTCCGCCAGTCTGAAACCGCGCGGCAGTTCTGCGTGCCACGACATGACGCAGCTGACGCGGCGCCCATCCTGCACTCGGCAGCCAGATTGGCTGCCGAGCCACTTTCGCGCACATCGACGTCATCAGCGGCGCAGGCTATTTATCCATCAACGGCACCTGCCTGCGATCTGGAGAGGCTCGGCGTCCGCCGCAGCGAGCAAGATGTTCAGAATTCACTGTGTCTATCACGCAGATGCTGCCGTGGCGCTCTGCTGCCAGTCTGAAACCACAAGGCAGTCTCGACGCCACGACATGATGCAGCTGACGCGGCTCCATCCTGCTCGGCAGCCAAGATTACTACCGACCATTTCGCCCACATCGACGTCATCAGCGGCTGGGCTATTTAACGATCAACGGGACCTGCACGATCTGAGAGGGCTCGGCATCCACTGCAGCGAGCAAGATGTTCCAAATTCACTTTGTTCATCACGCAGATGCTGCCGTGGCTTTTCTGCCAGTCTGAAACCGCCAAGGCAGTTCTACGTGCCACGACATGACGCAGCTGACGCGGCTCCCATCCTACGTCGGCAGCCAAGATCGAGCTACCGACCATTTCGCCCATATCGACGTCATCAGCGGCTGGGCTGTTTAACGATCAACGGGACCTGCACGATCTGGAGAGGGCTCCGGCATCCACGCAGTGAGCAAGATGTTCAAATTCACCTTTGTTCATCACGCAGATGCTGCCGTGGCTTCTTCTGCCAGTCTGAAACCGCATGGCAGTTCTACGTGCCACGACATGACGCAGCTGACGCGGCTCCCATCCTGCTCGGCTGCCAAGATTGGCTACCGACCATTCCGCCCACATCGACGTCATCAGCGGCTGGGCTGTTTAACCATCAACAGGACCTGCACGATCTGAGAGGGCTCGGCGTCCACGCAGCGAGCAAGATGTTCAAATTCACTTTGTTCATCACGGAGATGCTGCCGTGGCTTTTCTGCCAGTCTGAAACCGCAAGGCAGTTCTGCATGCCACGACACGACGCGAGCTGACGCGGCTCCCATCCTACTCGGCAGCCAAGATTGGCTACCGACCATTTCGCCCACATCGACGTGATCGGCGGCTGGGCTGTTTAACCATCAACGGGACCTGCACGATCTGAGAGGGCTTGGCATCCACGCAGCGAGCAAGATGTTCAAATTCCACTTTGTTCATCACGCAGATGCCGCCGTGGCTTTTCTGCCAGTCTGAAACCGCATGGCAGTTCTACGTGCCACGACATGATGCAGCTGACGCGGCTCCCATCCTGCTCGGCAGCCAAGATTGGCTACCGACCATTTCACCCACATCGACTTCATCAGCGGCTGGGCTATTTAACCATCAACGGGACCTGCACGATCTGAGAGGGCTCGGCATCCATGCAGCGAGCAAGATGTTCAAATTCACTTTGTTCATCACGGAGATGCTGCCGTGACGTTTCCGCCAGTCTGAAACCGCAAGGCAGTTCTACGTGCCATGACATGACGCAGCTGACGCGGCTCCATCCTACTCGGCAGCCAAGATTGGCTACCGACCATTTCGCCCACATCGACGTCATCAGCGGCTGGGCTGTTTAACCATCAACGGGACCTGCACGATCTGAGAGGGCTCGGCGTCCACGCAGCGAGCAAGATGTTCAAATTCACTTTGTTCATCACGCAGATGCTGCCGTGGCTTTTCTGCCAGTCTGAAACCGCAAGGCAGTTCTACGTGCCACGACATGACGCAGCTGACGCGGCTCCCATCCTACTCGGCAGCCAGATTGACTGCCGACCATTTCACACACATCGAACGTCATCAGCGGCTGGGCTATTTAACCATCAACGGGACCTGCACGATCTGGAGAGGGCTCAGCGTCCACGCAGCGAGCAAGATGTTCAATTCACTTTGTTCATCACGCGGAGATGCTGTCATGCGCTTTTCCGCCGGTCTGAAACCGCATGGCCGCGACATTGCCGACGACACGACGCAGCTGACGCGGCTCCCATCCTACTCGGTGGCAAGATTGCTATCGACCATTTCGCTCACATCGACGTCATCAGCGGCTGGGCTATTTAACCATCAACGGGACCTGTATCGATCTGGAAAGAGGCTCGGCATCCACGCAGCGAGCAAGATGTTCAAATTCACTTTGTTCATCACGCAGATGCTGCCGTGGCTTTTCTGCCAGTCTGAAACCGCAAGGCAGTTCTACGTGCCACGACATGACGCAGCTGACGCGGCCCTATCCTACTCGGCAGCCAAGATTGGCTACCGACCACTTCGCCCATATCGACGTCATCAGCGGCTGGGCTATTTAACTATCAACGGGACCTGCACGATCTGAGAGGGCACGGCATCCACGCAGTGAGCAAGATGTTCAAATTCACCTTGTTCATCACGCAGATGCTGCCGTGGCTTTTCTGCCAGTCTGAAACCGCCAGGCAGTTCTACGTGCCACGACATGACGCAGCTGACGCGGCTCCCATCCTACTCGGCAGCCAAGATTGGCTACCGACCATTTCGCTCACATCGACGTCATCAGCGGCTGGGCTATTTAACCATCAACGGGACCTGCACGATCTGAGAGGGCTCGGCGTCCACGCAGCGAGCAAGATGTTCAAATTCACTTTGTTCATCACGGAGATGCTGCCGTGGCTTTTCTGCCAGTCTGAAACCGCAGGGCAGTTCTACGTGCCACGACATGGCGCAGCTGACGCGGCTCCCATCCTACGCGGCAGCCAAGATTGGCTACCGACCATTTCGCCCACATCGACGTCATCAGCGGCTGGGCTGTTTAACCATCAACGGGACCTGCACGATCTGAGAGGGCTCGGCATCTACGCACTGAGCAAGATGTTCAAATTCACTTTGTTCATCACGCAGATGCTGCCGTGGCTGCGTTGTCTGCCAGTCTGGAAACCGGGCGATTACGTGCCGCGACGCGGCTTAGCTGCACGTGGCTCCCACGCACTCGGCAACTAGACGGCTACCGCCATCGAACCGCGGCATCAGCGGCTGAGCTACCTACTACGGCTGCCAAGATCTGGCTACCGACCATTTCGCCCACATCGACGTCATCAGCGGCTGGGCGCAGTTTAACCATCAACGGGACCTGCACGATCTGAGAGGGCTCGGCGTCCACGCAGCCGAGCAAGATGCTCAAATTCACTTTGTTCATCACGGAGATGCTGCCGTGGCTTTTCTGCCAGTCTGAAACCGCAAGGCAGTTCTACATGCCACGACATGACGCAGCTGACGCGGCTCCCATCCTACTCGGCAGCTAAGATTGGCTACCGACCATTTCGCCCACATCGACGTCATCAGCGGCTGGGCTATTTAACCATCAACGGGACCTGCACGATCTGAGAGGTGCTCGGCATCCACGCAGCGAGCAAGATGTTCAAATTCACTTTGTTCATCACGCAGATGCCGCCGTGGCTTTTCTGCCAGTCTGAAACCGCATGGCAGTTCTACGTGCCACGACATGATGCAGCTGACGCGGCTCCCATCCTACTCGGCAGCCAAGATTGGCTACCGACCATTTCACCCACATCAACTTCATCAGCGACTGGGCTATTTAACCATCAACGGGACCTGTATGATCTGAGAGGGCTCGGCATCCATGCAGCGAGCAAGATGTTCAAATTCCTTTGTTCATCACGGAGATGCTGCCATGGCTTTTCCGCCAGTCTGAAACCGCAAGGCAGTTCTACGTGCCATGACATGACGCAGCTGACGCGGCTCCCATCCTACTCGGCAGCCAAGATTGGCTATCGACCATTTCGCGCACATCGACGTCATCAGCGGCTGGGCTATTTAACCATCAACGGGACCTGCACGATCTGAGAGGGCTCGGCGTCCACGCAGCGAGCAAGATGTTCAAATTCACTTTGTTCATCACGCAGATGCTGCCGTGGCTTTTCTGCCAGTCTCGAAACCGCAGGGCAGTTCTACGTGCCACGACATGACGCAGCTGACGCGGCTCCCATCCTACTCGGCAGCCAAGATTGGCTACCGACCATTTCGCCCATATCGACGTCATCAGTGGCTGGGCTATTTAACCATCAACGGGACCTGGACGATCTGAGAGGGCTCGGCATCCACGCAGCGAGCAAGATGTTCAAATTCACTTTGTTCATCACGCAGAATGCTGCCGTGGCTTTTCTGCCAGTCTGAAACCGCAAGGCAGTTCTACGTGCCACGACATGACGCAGCTGACGCGGCTCCCATTCTACTCGGCAGCCAAGATTGGCTACCGACCATTTCGCCCATATCGACGTCATCAGCGGCTGGGCTATTTAACCATCAACGGGACCTGCACGATCTGAGAGGGCTCGGCATCCCTGCAGCGAGCAAGATGTTCAAATTCCCCTTGTTCATCACGAAGATGCTGCCGTGGCTTTTCTGCCAGTCTAAAGCGCAAGGCAGTTCTACGTGCCATGACATGACGCAGCTGACGCGGCTCCCATCCTACTCGGCTGCCAAGATTGGCTACCGACCATTTCGCCCACATCGACGTCATCAGCGGCTGGGCTGTTTAACCATCAACGGAATCTGCACGATCTGAGAGGGCTCGGCATCCACGCAGCGAGCAAGATGCTCAAATTCACTTTGTTTATCACACAGATGCTGCCGTGGCTTTTCTGCCAGTCTGAAACCGCAAGGCAGTTCTACATGCCACGACATAACGCAGCTGACGCGGCTCCCATCCTACTCGGCAGCAAAGATTGGCTACCGACCATTTCGCCCACATCGGCGTTATCAGCGGCTGGGCTATTTAACCATCAACGGGACCTGCACGATCTGAGAGGGCTCGGCATCCACGCAGTGAGCAGGATGTTCAAATTCCCTTTTTCATCACGCAGATGCTGCCGTGGCTTTTCTGCCAGTCTGAAACCGCCAGGCAGTTCTACGTGCCACGACATGACGCAGCTGACGCGGCTCCCATCCTACTCGGCAGCCAAGATTGGCTATCGACCATTTCGCTCACATCGACGTCATCAGCGGCTGGGCTAGCTTAACCATCAACGGGACCTGCACGATCTGAGAGGGCTCGGCGTCCACGCAGCGAGCAAGATGTTCAAATTCACTTTGTTCATCACGGAGATGTTGCCGTGGCTTTTCCGCCAGTCTGAAACCGCAAGGCAGTTCTACGTGCCACGACATGACGCAGCTGACGCGGCTCCCATCCTACTCGGCTGCCAAGATTGGCTACCGACCATTTCGCCCACATCGACGTCATCAACGGCTGGGCTGTTTAACCATCAACGGAACCTGCACGATCTGAGAGGGCTCGGCATCCACGCAGCGAGCAAGATGCTCAAATTCACTTTGTTCATCACGCAGATGCTGCCGTGGCTTTTCTGCCAGTCTGAAACCGCAAGGCAGTTCTACGTGCCACGACATGACGCAGCTGACGCGGCTCCCATCCTACTCGGCAGCCAAGATTGGCTACCGACCATTTCGCCCACATCGACGTCATCAGCGGCTGGGCTATTTAACCATCAACGGGACCTGCACGATCTGAGAGGGCTCGGCATCCACGCAGCGAGCAAGATGTTCAAATTCACTTTGTTCATCACGCAGATGCTGCCGTGGCTTTTCTGCCAGTCTGAAACCGCAAGGCAGTTCTACGTGCCACGACATGACGCAGCTGACGCGGCTCCCATCCTACTCGGCAGCCAAGATTGGCTACCGACCATTTCGCCCACATCGACGTCATCAGCGGCTGGGCTATTTAACCATCAACGGGACCTGCACGATCTGAGAGGGCTCGGCATCCACGCAGCGAGCAAGATGTTCAAATTCACTTTGTTCATCACGCAGATGCTGCCGTGGCTTTTCTGCCAGTCTGAAACCGCAAGGCAGTTCTACGTGCCACGACATGACGCAGCTGACGCGGCTCCCATCCTACTCGGCAGCCAAGATTGGCTACCGACCATTTCGCCCACATCGACGTCATCAGCGGCTGGGCTATTTAACCATCAACGGGACCTGCACGATCTGAGAGGGCTCGGCATCCACGCAGCGAGCAAGATGTTCAAATTCACCTTGTTCATCACGCAGATGCTGCCGTGGCTTTTCTGCCAGTCTGAAACCGCAAGGCAGTTCTACGTGCCACGACATGACGCAGCTGACGCGGCTCCCATCCTACTCGGCAGCCAAGATTGGCTACCGACCATTTCGCCCACATCGACGTCATCAGCGGCTGGGCTATTTAACCATCAACGGGACCTGCACGATCTGAGAGGGCTCGGCGATCCACGCAGCGAGCAAGATGTTCAAATTCACTTTGTTCATCACGCAGATGCTGCCGTGGCTTTTCTGCCAGTCTGAAACCGCAAGGCAGTTCTACGTGCCACGACATGACGCAGCTGACGCGGCTCCCATCCTACTCGGCAGCCAAGATTGGCTACCGACCATTTCGCCCACATCGACGTCATCAGCGGCTGGGCTATTTAACCATCAACGGGACCTGCACGATCTGAGAGGGCTCGGCGATCCACGCAGCGAGCAAGATGTTCAAATTCACTTTGTTCATCACGCAGATGCTGCCGTGGCTTTTCTGCCAGTCTGAAACCGCAAGGCAGTTCTACGTGCCACGACATGACGCAGCTGACGCGGCTCCCATCCTACTCGGCAGCCAAGATTGGCTACCGACCATTTCGCCCACATCGACGTCATCAGCGGCTGGGCTATTTAACCATCAACGGGACCTGCACGATCTGAGAGGGCTCGGCGATCCACGCAGCGAGCAAGATGTTCAAATTCACTTTGTTCATCACGCAGATGCTGCCGTGGCTTTTCTGCCAGTCTGAAACCGCAAGGCAGTTCTACGTGCCACGACATGACGCAGCTGACGCGGCTCCCATCCTACTCGGCAGCCAAGATTGGCTACCGACCATTTCGCCCACATCGACGTCATCAGCGGCTGGGCTATTTAACCATCAACGGGACCTGCACGATCTGAGAGGGCTCGGCGTCCACGCAGCGAGCAAGATGTTTAAATTCACCTTGTTCATCACGCAGATGCTGCCGTGGCTTTTCTGCCAGTCTGAAACCGCAAGGCAGTTCTACGTGCCACGACATGACGCAGCTGACGCGGCTCCCATCCTACTCGGCAGCCAAGATTGGCTACCGACCATTTCGCCCACATCGACGTCATCAGCGGCTGGGCTATTTAACCATCAACGGGACCTGCACGATCTGAGAGGGCTCGGCGTCCACGCAGCGAGCAAGATGTTCAAATTCACCTTGTTCATCACGCAGATGCTGCCGTGGCTTTTCTGCCAGTCTGAAACCGCAAGGCAGTTCTACGTGCCACGACATGACGCAGCTGACGCGGCTCCCATCCTACTCGGCAGCCAAGATTGGCTACCGACCATTTCGCCCACATCGACGTCATCAGCGGCTGGGCTATTTAACCATCAACGGGACCTGCACGATCTGAGAGGGCTCGGCGTCCACGCAGCGAGCAAGATGTTTAAATTCACCTTGTTCATCACGCAGATGCTGCCGTGGCTTTTCTGCCAGTCTGAAACCGCAAGGCAGTTCTACGTGCCACGACATGACGCAGCTGACGCGGCTCCCATCCTACTCGGCAGCCAAGATTGGCTACCGACCATTTCGCCCACATCGACGTCATCAGCGGCTGGGCTATTTAACCATCAACGGGACCTGCACGATCTGAGAGGGCTCGGCGTCCACGCAGCGAGCAAGATGTTTAAATTCACCTTGTTCATCACGCAGATGCTGCCGTGGCTTTTCTGCCAGTCTGAAACCGCAAGGCAGTTCTACGTGCCACGACATGACGCAGCTGACGCGGCTCCCATCCTACTCGGCAGCCAAGATTGGCTACCGACCATTTCGCCCACATCGACGTCATCAGCGGCTGGGCTATTTAACCATCAACGGGACCTGCACGATCTGAGAGGGCTCGGCGTCCACGCAGCGAGCAAGATGTTCAAATTCACCTTGTTCATCACGCAGATGCTGCCGTGGCTTTTCTGCCAGTCTGAAACCGCAAGGCAGTTCTACGTGCCACGACATGACGCAGCTGACGCGGCTCCCATCCTACTCGGCAGCCAAGATTGGCTACCGACCATTTCGCCCACATCGACGTCATCAGCGGCTGGGCTATTTAACCATCAACGGGACCTGCACGATCTGAGAGGGCTCGGCGTCCACGCAGCGAGCAAGATGTTTAAATTCACCTTGTTCATCACGCAGATGCTGCCGTGGCTTTTCTGCCAGTCTGAAACCGCAAGGCAGTTCTACGTGCCACGACATGACGCAGCTGACGCGGCTCCCATCCTACTCGGCAGCCAAGATTGGCTACCGACCATTTCGCCCACATCGACGTCATCAGCGGCTGGGCTATTTAACCATCAACGGGACCTGCACGATCTGAGAGGGCTCGGCGTCCACGCAGCGAGCAAGATGTTTAAATTCACCTTGTTCATCACGCAGATGCTGCCGTGGCTTTTCTGCCAGTCTGAAACCGCGAGGCAGTTCTACGTGCCACGACATGACGCAGCTGACGCGGCTCCCATCCTACTCGGCAGCCAAGATTGGCTACCGACCATTTCGCCCACATCGACGTCATCAGCGGCTGGGCTATTTAACCATCAACGGGACCTGCACGATCTGAGAGGGCTCGGCGTCCACGCAGCGAGCAAGATGTTCAAATTCACCTTGTTCATCACGCAGATGCTGCCGTGGCTTTTCTGCCAGTCTGAAACCGCAAGGCAGTTCTACGTGCCACGACATGACGCAGCTGACGCGGCTCCCATCCTACTCGGCAGCCAAGATTGGCTACCGACCATTTCGCCCACATCGACGTCATCAGCGGCTGGGCTATTTAACCATCAACGGGACCTGCACGATCTGAGAGGGCTCGGCGTCCACGCAGCGAGCAAGATGTTCAAATTCACCTTGTTCATCACGCAGGTTAGTTATACAACAAATCTACATGAGTTCCGTAGTGATTGTAGATTTCTGTTAGTCCTGCCGAGCCCTCAAAAGTGTCGTGAAATGCTGTATGACTGTTGGTACGTTGTAACGTTGGTCTGTAAATTGCGACTGTTACTCTCAGGAGACGTAGAGGAAAACCCTGGGCCTGACGAAAATGTCGAAGAATTGCTTCGTCAGATATTGGCTAATCAAAGTGGCATTGCCGAGGACATTAAGGAAATCAGATCAAACCAAGAAAATATGAAAGCTAACCAGTCACGTCTCGAGAACAGCATAAAGGAGATTAACAATAAAATCAATAAACTTGAAAACACAATGAAAACAGTACAAGGCCTGAATGAAAACGTGATAGCAATTAACGAGAAGGTTCAAAGTTTAGAAGAAACGATAAAACATCAGAACGATCGACTGATTGACTTCGAAAATCGAAGCCGTAGGAACAACCTGATAATATACGGACTGCCAGAAGAAGATAAAGAGAGCGAAGATGATTTGAAACAGAAGGTGATAAAAGAATTGTTTGAGGTTAAGCTTGGTGTTCAAGTCATGTCTCTCGAGCGGATCCACAGATTAGGATACAAACGAAACGAATCATGCAGACCAGTTATCATGAAGCTGTTTAACTACAACGAAAAGCTGTCCGTGTTGAAGAACTGCAAAAAGTTGAAAGGAACGACTATCAGTGTCAGCAGCGATTATGCCAAGGAAACCAGAGAAAAAAGAAAAAAGCTATGGAACAGCGCCTCGGCGAACAGGGCGGATGGGGATGACGTGTTTCTAGTCCACGACAAACTTAAAATCAATAATCAGACATATGAATGGGACCCGAAGCAGGATCAACGCGTCCTTGTAAGAAACCGCAGTGAACGGGGTAAATGACAAAAAAAGCTAGAATACGCACCGGCCGAACTGCGAGTAATCAATTTAAACGCACGAAGTATATTAAACAAAGTCACTGACCTAGAAAGCGTATTGCTCTGTCACGCACCACACATACTCATTATAACAGAAACATGGCTTACGTCCGACGTAACGAGTGACTGTGTCATCCCACCTAATTACAAATTAATAAGAAAGGATAGGGGCTCTCGGGAGGAGGTGTCGCTATTGCTGTTAAGGGTGATTTACATTGTATTGTCTTAGAACATTGTTTGGATGAGATGCTCTTTTGTAAAATAAAGTATTGTGACTTATCTTTTCTTGTTGTCGCGGCATATCGTGCCCCGAACAGCCCCGTTAATTTTCTAGAAGATCTCGATCTGATACTGCATAAATACGTTAATGACAACACGAGAGTAATTTTGGCGGGTGATTTTAATCTACCTTCTGTTAATTGGGAACTTTTGCAAGCTGGAAGTGTGGACAAAGTAAATGGCGAAAAAATGCTCGAGATTGCCTTCAGCCACAGCATCACCCAAATAGTTAAAGAATTCACTAGAGTAACTGACACTAGTCAATCGGTGTTGGACTTAATCTTCTGTAAGTGATAATATTAGTGAATACAAAGTGTTTGTGGCTGATGGCATATCTGATCATAAGTGGGTCCGGATATTTCGTCGAACACCGTTTCATCGAACGCCGTTTCATCGAAGCCGTTTCATCGAACACTGTTTCATCGAACGCCGTGTCATGGAACGCCATTTCATTGAAGCCTTTTCATCGAACGCCGTTACAGCCTGTAACATTTTTGTAATTTATTTTAATTTTTATACACAACGTCATCTAATTCTCCTTTTCTTAACTCACAGGGTGCAGTGACGAGATAAGTTCCATCGTGAACATATCCTGCTTCGAGAAGAAAACCTTCGTGAAAAAATAACCCCCGCTCCATGTCATATAAAAGAATTAAAAATGAGACAAAAAAAATGCACGATGTGCTTTCTGGGAAGCGTGTAGTGTTTTATTGTCTGACAGCGTGCACGTGCAACCTCGGCGGTTATGGGAGGATCCGGAAAGGTTCTGTCTTCTTGGGTGACAGAGTACACCCAAGCTTTACTATTGTCTGGTGCGGGTTGGCCTTACTATAAGAAAGCGTCTTGAAGATCATTCGTAGGCGAAAGGGTCGGTGATAAAGATGACAGTGAAGAGAGGTGGTTCCAGTACGGGTGTAGCCCGAAACAATGTTGGCAGACCATTTGTGCAGCTTTTGTCTTTATAAAGTTTGAAAACTAAAAAAGTTGATAATCAGAGTATCTTTGCATTGGCGTACCAACTTGTTTTTGAGTGGGGGCAAACCAAACCCCAGGGTTGGGGGGGGGGGTCTTGGGCGCCGCCGGTCGGGATCCGGCCAACTCGTCGAAAGCCAACTCGTCGACGGCCAACTCGTCGACGGCCCATTCGTCGAATAGGGCAATTCGTATTAGGGCAATTCGTCGAAGGGGAACTTGTCGAAGGGAGGCGGGCAAGCACATGCCTTGCCTCCTACTCTGAAAACGGGGGGTGGGGGCGAGCGCTTGCCCCCCCCCCCCCCATGTATTGTTATATTTTATTTCGCGTGCTGTCCCGGCAGAGTATCGTTATTAAGCGGGCTGTCCTGACAGTTAAATGCTTTTCTTAAAAAACCCTGAACTAAGCGTAAGGGTGCAATTGAGCTGGTACATTACTGAAACCCCAGACAGCCGGTAAAAAACGATACAGACACTTAAAACAATTTTAAGTGTCTGTATCGTTTTTTACCGGCTGCCTGTCCTACAGTTGCGGAACGCGATAATGATCTAATCATCCGTGTTCCGCCACTGCTGGCTTTGCGCCTGCTTCACAAGTGGTAACTTTGGCGCGCCCCGAGTTTCCCACGAGCTTCAAGTCGTTCTAAAAAGAGTTGATTTAGTGGTTTTCGATGACGCTCTCTAAGTTTTCAATTGGAACCATATGTTTATTTTCACTAATTAAAAGGTTAATTAACGAATTTTAATTAATTAGCCGACTTATCGCAACGATTAGCCACCCACATAGTGTAGCTCTGGCCGTATAACTCACCTGCACAAACCGTATCAGTGCATCTTTTACAGATTTGTTTAAAGAAATCTGTTCGAATTAAAATTGAACACCCGGTACATAAATGACATAGTACAGGAGACCCCCTCAGATATTCATATAAGGCCCTTCGCCGATGACTGTATTATTTATTCAGCTGTTAATTCAACCGATCGACAAACTTCCCTAAATAAATATCTTAAACACATTAAAGAATAATGGGACAAATAGGATATGGAAATAAACTACACTAAGTCCGTGTATTGCCATATCACTAAGAAACGAAGCATTTTGCCACTCAAATACTGCATTGGAGACATCGAATTGAGCAATGTAGAGCACTTTAAGTACCTTGGTGTCACGTTTTCTAAAGACCTAACCTGAACCAAGCATATTGACACCGTCTGCACATCAGCATATAAAAAGCTTTGTTTTTTAAGGCACAAATTAAAACATACAACGAAAGAGATCAAAACGGTTGCTTATAAAACATACGTTAGGCCTATCTTGGAATATGGTAGTTTCGTCTGGGATCCTTATACAAAAAAAGACATCGATAGGCTAGAAAAGGTCCAACGACAAGCTGCGCGCTTTATTCACTCTACAGACTACAGACAGACAGCATCCCCAACGGAAATGCTCAGAGCAAGTAACTGCATAGGTGAGAAGTCGCACGTCTGAAATTGCTTTATTTAATGATCAACGACAAACTAAATTTAAGCGATAAATACGTTCTCCCATCAAGCTCAAAACGATCAAGTAGTGAATCATACAAAAACATGTCAAACTTATAAAAGCCGAATAAATACCTTTAAACAGTCTTTCTTTGTAAAAACTATTGAGGCTTGGAATTCATTGCCTAATGCTGTTGTAAATTTAGAAACGATATCCTCCTTTGAAGATTCCATTGCAAAGCTGTTAACATGTTGAGAGCTTAAAGTGATGCCCTTTAAGTGTGCAATTTGTAATAATTATGTGGATTAATTTGTTTAATTTGTTTATTTGTTTAGAGGGACCAGGTTGTGCCTTGTTGTCATTGCTTGTTCGAACAGCAGTGTCTGCTACATTGTCAATTTCTTATGCTTGCGTTTTTATGTGTCATCACAACGATGGATACTCTCCCTGTAATAGCCCTCAAGAGAGGGCTGCCAGTATTTTCAAATAAATAAATAAATAAATGCTGGGTTACCGTTTTGTATGTTTGCTAAACTTGTGGGAGTGGTGTGCTTTAGATGTTTTGTGTTGGTATCTTTAGGAGGCTTATTGTGCTAGTTAGAAGGGTTCAGCCTTTCATTTTTGTGCGTCTACTCTTCTCAAATTTGGCCCTAATTAAGGATGATTCGCCTAATGAAGCTTCAGCTGTGTTTGAAATTTTGTGTTGTCCGTCTCGTTTTCCCCTCAATCGTGGATTACTATGTCAGATATTGCACCAGCTCGCCTGCACACTTGCTTTCGTTTTAAGAACGCGTTCTCTTTTCGCATACCGTCGGGTATTTGAATAATTCACCATAAAGTTCTGCTTAATGTGGGCTTAAGAGGAATCCCAGTCTTTCTCAACGTCCACCAGGCGCGCCAACTTTCTCCAGTGTTCCAGATATCCCAATAGCTTTCCGACGCACACAGTTTGATTCAGGCTGCGAAGACTTCGTTCGAGGACATCAATGAAGTTTTGCTCCAGACTTGACCCCAGCTGGTACTGCGAAACACGTAAAAAACAAGAAAGACAAACCCTTATACAACAGTTCATACTATTACAGGAAAAGACGCAGGGCATAGGCTGAGCGGTAGCAGTGTATATGCTCTCGCGGGTATGGGCTGAGCAGCAGCAGGTTGAACACCGCACTTTGAGCGGCTTTTGCATGCACACTGCAGCAGTAACAGTTTTTTAGATTTCCATAATCAGTTCAGCTCCTTTAAAAGGGTGAGCTATATTGCGCCCCAGTAATCATTAAGCCTTAGTGGCAAAAAAAAAAGCTCCACTCCGTACGCCATTGAGACCTCATGGCCAGTTATGTATTGTATTAAGCGTCCTTCTGAGTGTTTGAACTGATCAAAGGGAGGTAACTGACCTGTGTTTCGAGTGCATCACGGTGCAGCATACACTTATCATCTTATAGGTTGCTAGGAAGTGTGGAATACAAATAATAGAATATTTGCTCAGAATTTTACAATGTAAAAGACAGATTTCACGGAACCCATTATCTTTATATAACTGGCGCCAGGTTAACAACCTAATAGAAGTTCCCCTCCAGGACGCACTCGACGCCTTTCACCGGCTTCGGCTGCGCGTGCGACAGTATTTTCAGAGGCATGAAGTTCTTTCTCGAGGCGGAGAATCTACAGGGTTCTCAACCTGGCACCGACTAGAGGTTGTATTAACCTACGCTTAACCCAAATGAGCAAAGTTGTTTTTAATAAATGTCTCGGCAGAGTTTTTCTTTTGATTTGGCTTTACCATAAATTTGCATATTACCTTCTTCATGGCTAGAAAAACGGCATGGTAGGCAGGCTCTCTGCCGGGGAAAACGAAGACACTGATCCGTTCCGTGCAGAGCGGCGGCTGTTTGACCCAGGCACGACGCAGGTGCGCGACAGTCCGGAGGAAGCACGTCCCATCGGCAAGGCAGCTCGTACAATCTCCCAGGGTCGTCGTGGAACACCATGTTCAGGAGGTCTTGATCGGGCAATTTCATGACACTATGGTACTTGTCCATCAGGTTCATCACGAGAGATTCCAGGCCATAGGCACGCATCCTGGTCAGGTTCATGAGAATCACTCCAGAGTTTAGTCCTGAACGAATGAATTGAATTAATGTTTATTTAGACATTCTTGTCTGGGAGGGTGAAGTAAAAGGCTGTCTAAGCCAAAATTAGTGAGCTTATCGGATCATAGACTAAACTGTATAAAAGCGCCGTAAACAACAAGGACATAGACGAAGTTAGTCTGGGTCCTTGTAGTTTTCAGAACTTTCATAATTTTAAAGCGACTTCGTCATGGGCGACACTTAGCAGAGATTTTGTCCTCGTCGGCCGTCGTCGCCGAGCACGCGAAAAATGGAGAAATTATTGTTCTCTCCCTTTTTCCGCGAAGAGAGGGACGTCGGGACTCCGTCCGCTGTGCTGCGCAAATCGAGCGAAGACAAGTGAAGATGGGCAACCCTGGCGTCCCTCCAAGAATTGCGCAATAAAGGGTGATTCATCGTGTTGTCTGCTTAAAAGACTTGTTTGAAAACATTACTCGCGTTATGCGAAATCCCACTTTGGCTGTATCCACTTGCTACTGGTAATGTTGGATGGTTTCAGAAGCTTCTCCCGCGGTCAATTACTAGTTCACGGATCACTGGTGGCAGTCGTCAGTGGCATCTACGACGGCAACCACGACGGCTAAAAGAATTAACCACGTCGCACCTCCTCCCTCAGGCTTGCGTGACGGCGCCCTCCCACCCGCATTGTGCGACCATGCTACAACTATTGCTTTCGCTTTTTTTTTCGCACATTGTGGGCGAAAAACCCGACATTTTTAAACTACAAACGAACCATACCAATTAATCACTTCCTCGGATCAGTTCCCCTGAAAAAAAACAACCTCACTTTTAAAAGTTTCTGTTTTAGTATGCTAAATAAATCTCGAATGTAGGTGAAGCTGGTATGTGAAACTTAAAACCGAACCACCTGAATTAGAGAGGCATCCGAGGTTTCGTTAAGAAACTTCTGCTTTTCTGGGCGAAGGAACGTTTTTTGCTTTATGTTGACTTCCAGTCGGAGGCTTTCGGGATTTTTCGTTCCTACGAGGAACGTCCAGTAAATATCAAGACCTAAATTAATTTGTAGACACCTTTGAAATATGAACTGAAATTGCCTTAACTATTGTTTGATTTAGTCTTCTGCTTCAGCAAATCATTTTTCTTTTGTGGTAACGAGCTTCTGTATGCCGGCATCTTAGAAGTATGTTGTCTGATCCCTGGACCACTGGAGGACTTCCTAATACGTTTTGTCATCTGTGTCGATATGTTGTCCTTTAAGAAAGATTTTCCAGTCGCCCGAAAAGGAGAAGTTCACTGGAGTTCAGACAGGAGTGTAGGGCGGGTAGGGCAGGAACCCTGAATGGAATCTCTAAACTCCCACAGTTTTGGAGGTATTTTTGACAGCTCGCAACTTTTTAGGCTTTTTGGTCAAAATTAATTTGTTTCTGCACCCATCAAAATCGAACTTTATTAGCCCTGTCGTGATCCCTATTGTAACGTCCAGATATCTTTAGTTTATACAAGTAGCAGTTGCGACTTCGCGTACAGGAACTCGCCGATCCTTAATGGTCACCCAACGGTACATTGCACCTTTGTAGCCGTAATGACAGTTTGAGGCCGACTGTCATGGGGGTCATCCTCTATGAACTCACAACCCTTCACGAAAGCGTTTTCAATATTCAAACACTGATGCACGTGCCGCAGAACGTTTTCCAAACATACATGATGGTCAAGAAATCCTTTTAGTAGGTCCTCAACCTTCCTTCACTACAACTCTCACGACACAGCTGTTACTGCACAGGAGCCAATTGGTCCGACCGCATATTAAATAACAGAGCGCGGAAAAAGTGTTCAGACATGCAGGTTTTCCCACCAACTGTGAGACACATACAGTTTCGCTTTGAAATACTTGTGAAAATAAAACTCGCATGTTCAAGTTATCGCAACCAAGTCCGCATATTTACTGGACGTTCGTACAATTTCACGCTCTTCTAGCACAAACCATTGAATTTTCTCGAATGCATCTAGACGATGGAATGAGCGAGTGGGATCCAGCTTCACTGCATAAGCATTACCGGATTAAAAATCCGCGTGCCTTTGCCACTAATACCTTCTGACCATTGGTGTATAGAAAGGTCGTCCCTCCTGTTGGTAACGCAGAGCAGAACACAATCATAAACGTTTGATACTTTCGAGCGTAATATAAAACTATTTTGTTTTCCGTACGTCAGAAGCCTAATCTCTAGCGCGTGCTTTCTACTTAGAGGTAACACTTCGGGATTTCGTCAGCATCCTCACCCAAAGCGGGACGGAATGCTACGAGCGCGTGCTAGAGTTTAAGCTTCTGGTGCATTCTTAAATTTGACTATGGTAATGCCGCTTCATTGAAGTGTCTGAGTTACAAATATAAATCTTTGGAAACATCTTAACATGACACCCAACCCATCGGGTGTGACGTCAACACCCAACCCAAGCAAACACCGCCTGAAGTTCGTAACTTCCGGCCGAACTGAATGGGCAAAAAAATGCATTGAAAGTTTTTTGAAAAATAAACAATGTGCTTCTGAAGCCCGAATCAGAACTTTGCTGAAAACATTAAAAACTAAGACCAGTTTTGTTTTAGCAATGTCTGAACGATATCTAATCACTGTTCATCTTCGGAAACCCTGGTATCATGCTATCTTCATTCTGTGTGCGCCTGTCCTCGGCATCTTTTCCAGTCGCAAGATTTGACGTCATGAACACCCAGTCCGGAACACCACGATAATTGAGGGGAACATAAAGCTTATATTTATATTGTATGGCATCGAATATATCGCATGTTTAGAGAAAATACGCCGAGCATCAGACGGCAGAGAGCAGTTCTTACCGTAACGTCCGTAGTATCTCGTTTTCCAGTTGTGAATGTACGTACTACCATTATAGTCTTCGATGTCGGGAGCTAGTCCGGCCAGCTGAATATCATCCATGTTATTGAAAATGCTCCAGAGTTCCTCGACAGGGTGGAAAAACACGATGTCTGAGTCGACGTATAGCACCGCGTCCTCCTCACTAAGCATACTCTGCAGTGCAAAATGGTCATGTCGCGCTTTAAGGAACTGAGCAGCAGAAACCTACGTTTCTTCATAATTCCACCAATCTAGTCAACACAAATTCTGCACCAACATTTTATGGAACCCGTCAAGGCGAAAATCGTTAGCAGAGTAATATTAAAAAAGTAATTAAGTCACATTCACTGTGTACAGTTGAAGTTTTGGAAGAGTATTCTTACAGTTACGGCTCCTCTGTCACAAAAGTATTCTTATAGGGACGGTTCCACCATATCTGAGCCAATGAACCACTTCTTTTAAAGCTAAGATTTCAAAGTCCGCTGCAAAAAGGTAGGAGACAAATAGGTTTTCGGTAATGTGATGGAATAATACACGTACGGGTAAAAGAGTCGCTGCGAAGCACAGGGTCTGAAAAGCTCCTTCCAGTTATGAGGACTCTTCATCGGGAATTCAACCAGGCGCAGAGAGTAGGTGACACGTTGGAGAACGCTGGACGGCCATTGTCGGATCTGTGAAGTAACTTGAAATTATTGAAAGGTACTGACTCACGTGCAGAGCGCGACAGAGTGGGTGTAAACATGCGATCCTCGATATTTTTATACGTCTCCCCAGCTTAAATTCTAGCAAACGTGGCTCATGGGGGACACCACTACAGCAGGGGTGAAATGTTATTCGACACGAAAGGAATGAATAAATTTGGAAAATGCGTGAATGTCGTGTTTGCGTTGAACGTGTCGAGCAGTGTACAGCTGCGTAGTGCTCACTTACAGTGCTCTTTATGAACACCCGGTCGTCCCCACTGATGGTTATAATGATCCTGGGAAGACATCACAATCAAACACAAAGAGTTGAAAAAAAAAGTCTTCTGATGTGTGAAAATGAACTTCCTGTAAGCCCTAGAATGTCTGCCGTCGTTTTGCAGAGGCAGATTTTTTCTCTCGACGCTTTATGTAAAAGCGATATCTTAGCGCAACATTTTCTGTCACTCCGAGGATTCTAAAGACTCCCGACACCTCTTATATTAGTAAATAATTATATTATGGTGATCATATCCAAGGAAATTAACACAAAACTTGTAGGCTCACGAAAGCAAAAACTGCGTATATGTGGGGCCAGGCAAACCTCGGAACACCTAATATATTCAATATTTACTCTCCTATTTACAGCACTGAATAAGACAAAACATATCCAACAAAAAGGTGACAATTCAAAGAAATCCTACACAAAGCAATAAGAAAAAAACACAAGTCAAAAATTCAAGCGACTTTAACACACCTCATTCTCTTGGCATCAGTTGTTCTTAAGAAAATACTAAAGCAATTTTCTATTAAAAAGAACAAAAAAAACTCACTTAAATCGTCTTCATTCGGTTTTCAGGATTACGAATTTTAAAATTGTATCTTAGATTAATGCTCTGAGTAGCCAGAACGGTGCTTTCAAAATAGCGCTGAAGCCAGATCCTTCCCATCGCATTCGGTGCGAGGAGGTAATCATGACGTGTTGTACAGAGATCTCAACATTTCCGCCCTCACCGCAAGCCTTACCCGAGGGTTCGGCGACCAAGTGGGCCAGCGCTCTCTAAGGTCACTGGATCCTGGGAAAGTAGCGCCATTGCCTTTCCTACCTGCTAGCCGGACACAAACGGATAATAAAATACAGACGACCAAAATCCGCAAGGCGATGGGCTGTCTACGTTGGCATGGAAATCGCCATCTCTGTTCATTCAAATCTTCGGAGCTTCCAGAGGGTCGTTCTAGACCAGTCGCGCCAAGATCACCATGGAGCACCATCGCACTGGAAGCGTTCCTCGCCAATATAGGCGTCTTTGGAATTGCGTATGCAATCAACGTATCAATCATGCCCATCTGCACGGATCTCTTGCAATAGACCTATTGCTGTCTTACCCAAGCATCAAGGAGAATGCAGGGATTGGTGTTCCACGCGCCGCACGTGCTGGCCTTAGCAGTAGTAACTTTTCCAAAGCAAAAACCTAAAACAAATGGCATCTTGCATGCGCGTTCGTCAATGCTTTCTTTTGGTTATTTACTTCGAATCTTTTATACAGGAAAGCCGTGCTCGTGTGGCGCGTGGAACACCAATCCCTGCATTCTCCTTGATGCTTGGGTAAGACAGCAAATGGTCTATTATATCGTTCTTGCGTATTTAAAAACAGTAAAAGTATTTTTCAGTGCCTCCAAGCACCGACACGGCATGTGGTGTTGGTACGAAGATGTAAGCTTGTTTCGCCAGTGTGTGGATAGCGAAATCTTAGCATACAAGAAACGTCTCCACAAAGCTACCCGTCACCACCGAATTTAGATTGGCTCACGAAGAACAGAGGGGTCAAGGAGAAATTGGTCATTTCACTGACCAAGATGGTGACGATACGGGGAGCTGCACACCGCAGAACGATTCGCGCTTAATGCAAGCCATGTTTGAAAGAGACAAATTATTCTTCTTGGTGCAGCGTCACGAAGAATGGCGCGAGCGTCTGGCACCACAAAAACGCGCTTTCTCGCAATGGTGTTTTTGCAAACAAAGTAGTTTCCGGGGCCATGCTTTCTCATCTGTGCCGAAGATGAAGGGCAAAGGAACCTTCACAACACAGTGTGCTCTAAACCCCCCCCCCCCCCCCCCCCTTGTTTTCTATTTTCGTTGCTATTTTAGATTATACTTTTTATTCCTGAGGAACTGCGTCCTTTGTTTGGTTGTGTTAGTTTGACAATTATGTTCTTGACAATGATCTAAACTTGGTAAAGAACTTAAGAACGACAGTCCTGTGAGACTTAGAGCGGCTGCCAACGATCGGCTGTCCCTCTGAGGCAACTAGGATCTTTCCTTTTATGTATCCCTCTCGTACACACTTTTAGTTCTTTGTAACGTCGGATTAATAAGTAACATTTAGTCATTTCAATGCTTGTAATCTCAGGGCTAACATTTTGGGGCGGTTCAGCAACAACGAAAACGTGTTTGGGTGCCTCAACAATGTATGTAAAATGGGTGGTATAAGAATTTTGTACTTTCAGTAAATACCGCTAAGAAGTAATCCCTGACGTTGATAACTTGCAAAAACACCCATTAGTTTTCCTCTCCGCGTAATGGTATACGCAGAAACAATAGAGCGCGAAACACATGCGCGAAAAATCCATCCGATCCGACGTCCGATCCGGCAGTACGGCTGCCTGATCCGAAAACTTTGGTCGCTTCAGACGTCGGATCGGCGATCCGGCGTGCGTCAACGTGCCAGATAGTTTCGCACGGGGGACGGATTGTCGGATGCGTTCAGCCAATGACAGCACAGCTAGCGCGAACGTCATGATGACGTACTTGGTCTGGCGGGACGAACAAGAAAACGGGACGGGCGACGGGAAGCCGGACACGTGGATCCCACTGACCCATTCGAGAAAGATGGCCCCGGCAAAGAATGCACGCGCAACCGAGAACGAGCTTCTAACTTCGCTCGTGTGAGCTAAACCGTCAATCTGGGACCAGAGATCTGTAAACGCGGACCTCCGCTGGAGTGCTTGGATCTCCTGGGTGGAGCCGAACGGATCGTCCTGTCGCATGTGTTAGAGTCAGCATTAGTGTGATGGACATCACCCCCTTTTGAATATCCGCCATATTGTGTTTACCGAGACCTTCGAGGCGGTCGGACGGGCGTCCGGCTCGCACCCAAGTTTCCAAAGTTTGTACCTATGTAACGTTTTAACAAGTGTTCCTAAATAAACCCAGTTTTCTATTACATGCAAGGTCGGAAGTGTGTGTCTCAAACTGTCGCGTGCGGTGATTCGGAGCGGCGTTCGGACTGTCGGATCGGACGTCGGATCGAACGATTCTGCCGTCCATGTGTCCCGCGCTTAAAGGGAATAAACAGCTTTACCCTCCTCTACTCGCAATGAGGACAAGTGGCCACGTGATCTGACGCTAATTACATACACTGTAAGTGTTAATCATAGTCATGAGCTGGGGTTCGCAGAGCATAGAGCTGGGGCTGAGTTTAAGATATTGTTAGTTGGGCTATTATCATATTTAATTGCGAGCCGTTACCCGAATGTTTGACGATGCTGATTGTCCTAAACCCGAGCACCCGACTCGGGGTCATAAAAAGCGCATACGTCACGTCGTCACGTTACTCTGGTGCGAAGTCGTGATGCCATGTTACGTTACGGTGTATAAATCTAGTGACGTTCTCAATTTAAATAAACTTGACGCAGTGAGTCGTGAGGACACGGGGTCACGTGACGTGACATCACTTGACAGCATGTCTTCACACCTTGACGTCACGTGACCACGTGATACATGATTAATCAAAGTACCATTACAAAAGCGCCACGAAAATCCACAATTTCTCGTACGTTGCGATCTTGTATATGACGATTTGATTAATATGTAGAGATACAGCTGCTAATTTTTTATTCCCAAATATTCATTTTCTGATACTAAAAAAAAAAGAGGAAATAAGAAAGACGTTTACAATTCCCTGTAATGCCAAATTAGAGCGGAGCTCTCGAGGAGGAGGAGGGAAGGGTGCGGAGGAGGAGGAGGGACATGCCCTCCTCTCCGTACCTTCCTCTCCTGCTCCCCTGCCATTTAGTGGGAAATTTTCGTTCAATTTCCCGCTCTTGAGGAGGATAAGGGGAGGAATATGGAGAGGAGGGTATGGCCTTTTTCCTCCATACCCTCTCCTACTCCCCATCTTTCCTCCTCCTCCTCCTCTCTTGAGGTATTTTGATTTTTGCGATATACCGTGCTAAACGATCTGAGAAAGATTCATATAAATAAATATATATACAATATATATATATATATGGGTGTCCATGAAATCGAACACGCTTGTCGGGGTGGGTCTTTCGATTTTTTTTGAAAAATATATGTAATTGCCCCATTTCTGGAAAGAACAAAACCGCTTTTCAAAATTTTTTAAAAAAATATTTCGCTTCACAAAAAATTATTGAGTGGAGCAGGGTGAAAATCTGTTTTTTACTCCGTGATTTTTCTACCCAGTTCTGTACGCTGGTATAAATACGGGAAGCATACAAAACTCACAGTAATTTTTTGTGCTCTTGTATGTTATTTCGACTATTTTTTAGTTGAAAGGAAAATAATTTTGTATTTTTGTATATTGAGGTAAAAAATGCCAAACATCGTCTCTTTGACAATCTGGTGACATCTTCAGAGCCTTGTAACTCATGAGTTATTATATTTGTCGCTTACCAAATACTATGCGGGTGTAGCCCTATACATGGGCTATCGACGGGCATAAGATTACGTTTATTTTATTTTCACTGAATTTTTTATATAAAATTTGAAATATCGTCGAAAATGAAATTTACCGATATTTTGAACCAACTTTATTAAAAAAGGCCATTTTTTATTTCGTTCAATTTTTTTATTATTGCTGCCGATCATATGAACTTTCAATTGGCTTGATGCGATTTCCCCTTTTTTGTTGTATCTTCCCTAGAAGGGGTTGAAATCGCTCCCAAGTGACAATGCGGTGACAACTTCAGAGCCTTGTAACTCATGAGTTATTATATTTGTCGCTTACCAAATACTGTGCGGGTGTAGCCCTATACATTGAATATCGACGGGCATAAGTTTACTATATTTTATTTTCACGGAATTTTTTATATAAAATTTGAAATATCGTCGAAAATCGAAATTAACCGATATTTTGAACCCACTTTATCGAAAAAGGCCATTTTTCATTTCGTTCAATTTTTTTATTATTGCTGCCGATGATATGAACTTTCAATTGTATTGATGGGATTTCCCCCTTTTTTGTTGTATCTTCTCTAGAAATGATCGAAATCGCTCCCGCTTTCTCAGAACGGCCAAACGCAGTTTCCGCAGGTCGGCTTCGCTGCAAAGACTATACTGCTTATTTGTGTGCTCAAATGCCGCGGGTAAATTCATTTTGATTGAGAACACTCGTGCATGGCTGCATATTGTATTTTCTTCATTTTTAATGATGGCAACTGACATTCTTTAGTCGGATAGTTAGCGGTGCAGCGGATGTTCCATTATCCGATGTCTAAAGCCAGGGCACAAAGGGCGGAGAAAGCGGAACGAGCTCTTCATGTAGCCAGACCGGGGTCATATATCTGTTTGTGCTATACACAGCTTGTAAGGCACGTACAGCACGCCCGGCCCTTCGCGCTATAGGCCCATCTCCGTTACACCCAGGAAGCATCCGGCACGGGCGCCAATCCATGATGTGTCTTGTCGCGTGCGTTCAAATAACCATGTAATTGCCTGTTCTTTATTGTCGGCGTGTATATAAAAAAATATGTAATATCACCTGCCCCTCTTTTAGAAGGAAAAGCAGTTTGCAGAAAAAAGTGAGGAGAACGGACAGAGTTTACATGGACCGAAGACAATTTTTTACAGAACACAAACACCAATTGGCGATAAATAGACACTTTTATTAATTAACGCTAATATATTTAGGATGCACTTGTAAAACAATATGTTGTTGTGCTTTAAATAGTCCAGTTCACGAGCAACGCAATATTGGAACTTTTGACAACGGCATCGGCTTGCCTCTGCGGAGACGATCGAGCGCGGGGGCGAGCTGAACTTTGTACCGCAGCGGTCGGATGCAGCCGAGAAGTTCAACAGCGTGGTAAGTCGAGACGGAAAGAACGAAAACTGGAGCCAAAGCGAGCGAGCGGTGAACCCGAGACGGTGGCCCTTCTGTTTGAACGAGTGTGTGCAGTTAAAAATAAAAGTGTTGGATTTTGTTCAAGACTGATCGATATCTCTGATGCCAAGAAGCAACGATTCCCATATGCACAGATGGCAGCGAAAGCAGTCACACAATGTCTCTGTAGACTTTTAGTTTCTCCACTTTGTCGCACCGAGCTTAATGCAAAGATTGTACAGCCTTCTGGAATATGGAAAAGCGATTTGACGATTTTATTTAATTGGCTACGGTAGATTTGCTTTGGCTAGGCACACATTGCTTTGGTTTGGGAATAAAGGTAATGGAACATCCGCTGCACCGCTAACGATCGGACTAAGGAATTTCAGTTGCCATCATTAAAAATTAAGAAAAAACAATATGTAGCCAAGCACGAGTGTTCTCAATCAAAATGAATTTACCCGCTGCATTTGAACACACAATTAAGCAGTATAGTCTTTGCAGCGAAGCCGACCTGCGGAAACTGCGTTTGGCCGTTCTGAGAAAGTGGGAGCGATTTCGATCACTTCTAGAAAAGATACAACAAAAAAGGGGGAAATCCCATCAAGCCAGTTGAAAGCTCAAATGATCGGCAGCAATAATAAAAAATTGAACGAAATTAAAAGTGGCCTTTTTCGATAAAGTGGGTTCAAAATATCGGTTAATTTCGATTTTCGACGATATTTCAAATTTTATATAAAAAAATTCGTGAAAATAAAATATAGTAAACTTATGCCCGTCGATATTCAATGTATAGGGCTACACCCGCACAGTATTTGGTAAGCGACAAATATAATAACTCATGAGTTACAAGGCTCTGAAGTTGTAAGCGCATCGTCACTTGGGAGCGATTTCAACCCCTTCTAGGGAAGATACAACAAAAAAGGGGGAAATCGCATCAAGCCAATTGAAAGTTCATATGATCGGCAGCAATAATAAAAAATTGAACGAAATAAAAAATGGCCTTTTTTAATAAAGTTGGTTCAAAATATCGGTAAATTTCATTTTCGTCGATATTACAAATTTTATATAAAACATTCAGTGAAAATAAAATAAACTAAACTTATGCCTGTCGATAGCCCATGTATAGGGCTACACCCGCATAGTATTTGGTAAGCGACAAATATAATAACTCATGAGTTACAAGGCTCTGAAGATGTCACCGGATTGTCAAAGAGACGATGTTTGGCATTTTTACCTCAAAATACAAAAATACAAAATTATTTTTCTTTCCACTAAAAATAGTCCAAATAACATACAAGAGCACAAAAAATTACTGTGAGTTTTGTATGCTTCCCGTATTTATACCAGCGTACAGAACTGGGTAGAAAAATCACGGAGTAAAAAACAGATTTTCACCCTGCTCCACTCAATAATTTTTTGTGAACCGAAATATTTTTTTAAAAAATTTTGAAAAGCGGTTTTGTTTTTTCCAGAAATGGGGCAATTACATATATTTTTTCAAAAAAATCGAAAGACCCACCCCGACAAGCGTGTTCGATTTCAAATGAAACCACCCATATATGTTGTGTCCGGGCGGTCATCCCTGCCCGCCCCGGACACAAAGCCACCCTGCGCCCTTTCTCAAGAAGCTACAACCGTCATCCCGCCGTCCTTGAAACTTGTCCCCGACCGTCAAGCTACTTTACCCGGATACGAACTGCACTACGCTTCCCTCTCACGAAAGCTCTAACCGTCACCCCGCCGAAATTTGGACCCGACCGTAGCATTGCATAAACGTTTGCCCATCTGGAACTCTTCCTACGCTCCTTTGGAAACTCCAACCGTCATCCCGCCGCTTTTGAAACTTGGACTCGACCGTAGCATTGTATAAATAGTATACCACCCGCGTTCATCTGTAAAAGTTCTTCCTGACGAAGGCCGGACGCCGGCCGAAACGTCGAAGAATAAACCACCCGTTGTTGCTGTTTTCATCAAGGGTTTTGCTTTTTCCTCTCAGTATATATATATATATATATATATATATATATGGTATATTTATTTATATATATATACAACCCTGGCTCCGCCGTTCTTTTGGCTTTCGGCGGGTACGTTTCGGCCGGACTCCTGACGAAGGCCGGACTCCGGCCGAAACGTCGAAGAATAAACCGCCCGTTGTTTGCTGTTTTCACCAAGGGTCTTCTTTCTTTCTTCTTCTTCTTCTTCTTCTTCACACACACACACACACACACACACACACACACACACACACACACACACACACACACACACACACACACACACACACACACACACACACACACACACACACACACACACACACACACACACACACACACACACACACACACACACACACACACACACACACACACACACACACACACACACACACACACACACACACACACACACACACAGACACACACACACACACACACACACACACACACAGGCATGTTGGCTTGGGGGCCGAAGGCGCAAAGACAGATATGCAGGGTGACGGTAGAAAACGCACACATACGACGATTCGACATGAGACATCACACACACACATCACACACACACTCATCACACACATACATACATATATATATATACATATATATATATATATATATATATATGGGTGATTTCATCTCAAATCGTGCAGGCAAAAAGGGTCGAATTTTTAATTTCGCTGAAAAAATATATGTTATGACGTCGTCTCTAAAAATGCGGTAGCCACAAACCGCAAGTTCGTCGGATTTTTTATTCTCGACTTACGAATTTTTAAAGAGGCCGCGGCGGAAAGCAGTGTTTTTCACATCCGTCATGGGTAGGATGTTTCGCTCGATCTCCCGCCGTGTATTTTAAGTCCACATTATATTAACTTTTTTCAAGCACTCTGCGAGCACAGATAAAAAGCTCTAATACCATAAAATAATTTTAGGCGTTTTGCTTTTTTTCCTGTAAAAATGTCAAAAACGCCCCCTCGGTTAATTGTTGACGAACTTTGACAATTAAATACTGGCGATCTACTTGGGTTACGTCGATACTTTTTATATCTTTGGAAAGCTCAAAACACGCTATTTATAGATATTATAAAACGATTTAGCTGTATTAAATATTCTTTGCGGGACGTTTACGTTAATGTTGTGCGAAAACCAAAAAGTATCAATTTTAAAATCAATTTTCTAAACAAAAAACATTTTTTATTTATTTTTTAGTTTAAAATGTAGATATGATAGTTGTCTACTCGAAAAGAAAGTCGAGGAAGTGTGTATTTTGTTTGTATGTTTTATATTTAAGCCTCAATATCGGAAAAATATGTCTTCTTTTTGCAAGACCCAAGTGAGACATAGCGACCCATGCGTTTCTATGAATTGTGAAAAAGGTTTCCTGAATTTTTGTTTGAGTTTTGTAATAAATTATAAACGGATTTTGTGATATTAAATAGTTATTTATGTTTTCATAACAGCGGGAGACCACGAGAAACATATCTAATCAAATCAGCAGGCCAAGTAGACCTTCAATATCGAAGAGGCACAGACATTGTATTGTTTCGATTTATAAAACTTTCACTGTAAACTAGCATGACTAGCTATTAGCTGTCATATTACTAAGACATAAAAAGTCACCACATCATTGATCTATTATATACAATTCTTTCCGAAACCAAACGCTAGGGTTTGTTCACCGCCCATCGCACAGATCACCAGGGAATGGCCTTTCACTTCCGTAATACACAAAAGTGATGACACAGAAACGATCCGAAACACACAAAAGAGATTGTGACGGAGAGGGGTAGGGAATAAAAATAAATAAATAAGAATAATATTACCCAACTCCGATCTCAACGAAAATTGCGTTAAAAAATAAAAGATTTAGGTTCGAGCAATGGGAAGGCGATAGGCCCACGCCTGGTGGGGAGTCAGACAAAGATGTCGATGTCACGTAAAGGTAAAATAAAAAAAAAATTAATCAAGACGGAAGAACTCAGCCGCACTCGGCAAGAACAAAAACCAACTCCTCCAGGCATTCCCTAAACGGTACACAACCAAATGCGTGCGAACACGCTCTCTACAGCACCGTCAGGCCGCTACGCCATGACGAAATAAACCCAGCAACTAAACAATGCTAACAAATAATTAATAAGAAAACATTAAAAAAAAGTTCAGCAGAACCCCATTTGAGAAACAAAGTTCAGCGAAGCGAAGAAACACATACGAAAAAAAATCTTAACTGACCGACGCCGAGTCCAGTCCCACGACACTGAAGCCTGGCAGGATGACGGCGTCCAGATGATGCTCGAATCTATTCTTCACTCTGTTCCGCACAGCCACGACGGCTGTGCATACCAGTGGCTGTTCGGAACAAAGTGAAGAATAGTGAACAAAATGTAAGGGCGCAAACGAGCTGGTGTGTATTGCACATGGTTGAAAAAACCCCGAGACTGCAGGTAAACGACACAACAGTAAAAAGTATCTATGACTCTTAGAGACTTTTTAGTGTTGTGTCGTTTACCCGCAGTCTCGGGTTTTTTTCAACCATGTGAAGAATAGATTCGAGCGGCGATGCGCGAGAAGGTAACCGAGACGTAACATGCCTCGAACTTCATATCAGGAGAGGAGCTTTCGAGGTAGTTACTGCAGTTACTCAAACTTTCTCTTTCCCCTTTCCTTTTTCAAAAGAACACGTCAGCCGGCGCTAACTTTTCAAACCGGCCCATCTTCGTGTGTGCGTCTGCGGGATTTTTGTCCCGCGCCGCCGATTTTAGCGCCCACGGGGCGTTGTTTTGTCCGGTAGAACTGTTGTTGACCGTCGATATTGTAAGGCCGTGGTGTCCTCATCTTTTCAGGCAACAATTCCTTTGCTTTCCCTTGTGCAAGGCTCCTGGGTGGCCGTCACTGTTCGCCGCGTCAACGACACATTCGTACCATTTCACCCCTCGTGACAGAGGGTTCGCTGCGCGCTATTGTCACGGGCCGTCCTATCTAACACAACGAGCGCGAAAGGTCGTGGTCATCTGCTGGTTCCGAAAGGGCGGGACGTTCATATAGGCCAATGAAGGCCCCAAATCAATGCGACGTCTGCCGATTTCTACACATTCAAAATTTACGACGCCTGCTGGTCTGTTAAGAAGTGTTGCTTTCTCTTTTGAACTCCTCCAATGTAGCTTTCCGCCTATAATAAAATTTAAATAATCGATAAATATATCAGAGTGGAACTACTGTATTTCATTTTTATATCGGAACTTTGAAGAAAGGCAGAAATATTTCCAAGTTTTTGAAGACGCGCAATTCGCAAGTCCATTTCGAGCCGTAAAAACACGTTTTTGTACGATATTGATGCTTAAACATAGAACATACAAGCAAAATACACACATTCTCGACTTGCTTTTCGTGTAAACAACTATCATATCTACATTTTAACAAAAAAAAAAATAAGAAATAGTTTTTTTTTGAGAAATATGATTTTAAAAATGGTACTTTTTGGTTTTCGCATAACATTAACGTACACGTGCCGCAAAGAATATTTCATACAGCCGAGTCATTTTATAATATATATAAAGAGCGTGTTTTGGGCTCTCCGTGGACATAAAAAATATTAATGTAACCCAAGTAGATCGCCAGTATTTAATTGTCAAAGTTCGTCAACAATTAACCGAGGGGGCGTATTTGATATTTTTACAGAAAAAAAAAAACAAAGCGCCTAAAATTATTTTATGATATTAGAGCCTTTACACTGTACTTACAGAGTGCTTGAAAAAAGATAATATAATGTGGACTGAAAATCTACAGCGGGAGATCGAGCGAAACATCCGACCCACGACGGATGTGAAAAACACTGACTTTCCGCCGCGGCCTCTTTTAAAATTCGTAAGTCGAGAACAAAAAATCCGACGAACTTGCGGTTTGATGGCTACTGCGTTTCTAGAGACGACGCCATAATATATATTTTTTTCAGCGAAATTAAAAATTCGACTCCTTTTTGCCTGCACGATTTGAGATGAAATCACTTCTACCTACTCTCTCTCTCTCTCTCTCTCTATATATATATATATATATATATATATATATATATATATTGTTAGGAAAGAAATGGAGGACAAAGAAAGAAGCCTCACGCAGGTGCTTTGGGCGCGCGCAGTCCGCTCCCCGAAGGACATTGATAACGGTCGCACAGCATTGTATTTATACATCCTCTCATTTAATACACCTATATTTTCACCCTCACACGGGCATCGGGGTAGCGTGACGATCGCCGCCGTCTTCACCAGGTCAATTGCCAGACCTGGAACTCCGCAGCGGCCGCTCGACACGCACCCCGATGCCCGTGTGAGGGTGAAAATATAGGTGTATTAAATGAGAGGATGTATAAATACAATGCTGTGCGACCGTTATCAATGTCCTTCGGGGAACAGACTGTGCGCGCCCAAAGCACCTGCGTGATGCTTCTTCTTTGTCCTCCATTTCTTTCACAACAATGTATATATATATATATATATATATATATATATATATATTTACGTGGTGTTTCAGAGAATTCAGTGCCAAATTACTCCTGCGAAAACGTTCATTCATCGGCAACCAAAAAAGGCTTGTGCCGGTCTTGGCTGGCCCATGAGCCCATTCTAGGAAAATTCTTAAAGTCCGCGATAATTAGTTGCTAACTATTTTTGCGTAATTAACTTTTTAATATTGTGTTTGAGGGCATGGTTTCAATTAGAAAATTGTCCAGATATCATCAAAAAACACTAAATCAACAAATTGCAGAACGACAGAAGGCACGCGACGCATTTTACGGCTTTCTGAATAGCCGCACAAATTCGACAGGTTTTAAGTTTCGGTTTGCTATCGGAGCGCACCTCCGCCCCGAGGTACCGCGCCCCGTGGAGAGATAGTGCAACCAGCCTCTGCTGCGTCGCGCGATGACAGCGCAGCAGAGGTTGGTTGCACTATCTCTCCACGGGGCGTGGTGCCGTCGGGGCGGAGATGCGCTCCGATAACAAACCGAAACTTAAAAACCCGTCGAATTTGTGCGGTTTTTCAGAAAGCCGTAAAATGCTTCGCGTGCCTTCTATCGTTCTGCAATTTGTTGATTTAGTGTTTTTCGACGATGCTCAGCAATTTTCTAATTGAAACCATGCCCTTAAACACAATATTAAAAAGTTAATTACGCAAAAATAATTAACAACTTCATTATCCCGGACTTTAATAATTTTCCTAAATGGGCCCTCTGGCCCAGGACCAAAACGACACAAGCCTTTTTTCGTTGCGATGAGTAGTTTTCGCAGGAGCGATTTGGCCTGAGTTCTCTGAAACACCCTGTATATCTATATATATACAGTATATATAGGTGAGGAAGAGTAGTTTGAGAACAATGGATCGGGAAAATGTAATAAGTCAGAGATCCGTACTTGCGGAGTTGCTATGCTAGGAGTTTATTGAATGTATTACGACAGTTTTGCCGAGAGGCTCGGCTTCGTCAGGAGATGCATCCCATCTCCTGATGAAGCCGAGCCTCTCGGCGAAACTGTCGTAATACATACAATAAACTCCTAGCATAGCAACTCCGCAAGTACGGACTCTGACTTTTTTATATATATATCCTCACTCACCGCTTGTCCAGAGACAGGAAATATAGTTCTCACATCTGTAAGATCCACTCTGTCTAAGTTCTGCCGGTGCCAGGAAACAGGACAGGAGGATGAAGGCGGGAGAACGAGACAGCGTTAAAGTTAGACGAAGCACGGGATACTCTCGATGTCATCCTATTTGCTCTCGGCTCTGTCGAAGACTGCTCGGCGTTTTTGATTTCTTCAGCATTAGTCTTGAAAGTGCTTCCTCGAGATGGTAACAGTAGAACAGCGAGTGCACGTCCCTCGGGGCTAATGGGATGTTTTCCTGCATGACTGGTATGAAGTTCTTCTTTGCCTTGGACGAAGTATTTGGTGAGTGCTGTAGGCGAGAGGTACAGAGCTACAACGAGCAAGCCGTTGTTTAGCTTGGCGGCACACAATTTACCAACTTAGTCTGACGTGCCACAGAGACCGATAAGTACAGCACAGACCCGTACCCATGTAGATGGCCACTTGGCTAACGAGTACGCGACGTTTTCATACGTTCGTCCCTGTGATTTATGAATGGTGATATATCACTTGCCTGCAGAACGGGTAGCTGCCACCTCCCCTCCTCCTCCTCTCCTCTCCTTTCTCCTCCACCTCTCCTCCTCCTCCCCTCCTCCCCTCCTTCGTGACCCTCGTAACGTCACCGTCACGCCCCGTGTGACGTCATTATGGGAAACGTCCCATGATACAACGCGCGGTTACGCGACGGCGACGGCGACGCCGCTTAAGCCGGAAATGGGTCTTAAGAGCTGCGCTCTAAAAAAATATCGTTAACTGTTTTACCATGAACGAGTTGAGCGCCGTTCACACTATAGCAGACCGAGTAAGACCGAGAAACCAGACCGGTTTTAAGCCTCTTGTGACCTCTTAGGACCTGCTCCGCTGCAGCGCATCCGGTCCTAAGACGTCGCAAGAGTCTTAAAAACCGGTCTGGTCTCTCTCGGTCTTACTCGGTCGCACAGGTGTGAACGGCGCTTTACGTTTATATTTTTCGCAGGTTCAGTTCCGGTTCAGTTCCAAGATGGCGCCGAAGATTTCGGTTCGGTTCAATTCCTGCTTTGGCTAAAAATAACGGTTCGGTTCCGGTTTTCGGTTCGGTTCGTTTCGGTTCCGGTTCGACACTCTGCATAGAAGGCAAAAACAACAGCAGAAAAATGTGATGAGCGCAGTGACGTTCTACTTTCAACGCTGTTTGATTTGCTTGTCGGCTCCTAACGTTGTCCGCGCTCCTACATTCGCTATCTTATGGAATGACTTGAACGTTGCACGATGTCTGTTGTACCGCCATTGTGCGGTGATTCCGACCTTCTAATGATCGGCGCGTGACTTTCAAAAGAGGTCTCTATTTCATCACAGGAGCCGAAGGGCAGGATTCGATCGTGAGCCCTGGAAACAGGTTGGACCGGACTGAAAGTGGATTCAGAATTGGGAAAGAAGAAACTTCTCGTCTGCAAACAAAATACAAACAAAACGTTCCGCCCTGATTAGACCTGACATTTGCTCACGCCCACTTCGGATCCAGACTCAATCTACTATTTTGTGTTCTCGTTTTGTTCTAACATTTCGTACGGGGTGCGCGTGTGCGAGGGGACGAGGACCTGCAGAGGCCCCGCCGTGAACCGTTAGGACTCCGTCGCTGATACGCAGAGCCACAACGAGCAAGATCATATTTGCGTCATGCCTTGGGTTAGTAAAGCTAATGGCGCTTCGCTCTAAGATTAGCATGATGTTTGGTCTCCTTTGGTAGCAGCGGTACACAACACTACTTCGTCTTAACGCGTCGCGACAAACGTAGCGACAAACGTTTCTTTCAGGACAACGGCGCTGTTCAGATTTCGTGGCACTGTGGGGTCGCGAACTGGTTTGCAACGTTTTCGTTGTCGTTTGGTCGTATCCTCTTTGGTGTGTGCTTTCTTGGGAGCCGGATGATCGCAGCGATTTTGTCACCTGATGCATCCGCGCGCGTATCAGTTCGTCGTGTGAATCTGCCGGGCTAGGCCGTGGTGAGCGGCGATGGCTGGTTACTCGCACTCTTGCTTTGTGTTGGCGAGCGAGCTGAAGTTAGCTATCGCGTTTTGTGACGCATTTTACGTTTTGTGAGCGTCAGGTCACTGAACGGGAGCTGGAGTTTGTTTGCGAGCGCGGCGTCGTTGTTCACCTCCGCCATAGCCTCCTCTATACGGAGAAAGCCTGGCACATCGACGGCGGAGCCATAGGGCGAGCGGCCGCAGAAAAAGGAGAGGAGAAGCGCGCGAAGTGGTGACCAATATGGTAGCGCAGAGCAGAAAGGGCAGAGATAGACTGCGAGCGCTTGGTCATGAGCGGCCGCTCCCCGAACCGCGTTTGTTTTTGTGTTTTCGTCACCGTCGTTTTCGTACTCCGGGAGAAACGGCTGCGGCGATGGCGGCGATTCGAAAGGGCGCTGGCAACAATGCACGATGCCGGCGGCGTCGGCAGAGTTGTCGGTGTGCCAGCGGAGTGCGCCGTCGTCGGTCCATCGTGTCGTGCCGCGGAAGAACCAAACAGTTTTGACTGAGTAGTTTTGACGCCCAGGTGCCGAGGACCGTCATTTCAGTGGGAGTGTCCGATTAGCCACATTTTGAACGTCGCATTTATGAGCCTCAGCTGGACTACAGGCGCAACAATGTAAACAGTTCGTAAAGTAGTAGTAAAAATGTTTATTGTGGACGCTGCTACCGCTCGAGCCTCCGTTGAGTAAGCGACGAAGACTGATAAGGTATGCTAATTACAAAAGTGAACACGTAAATGACAGGTGCAGACATCTACACTGTGTGCATGTCTGTCCGTGTCCTTCACGTTTTATTTTTTCGTCCTTAGCACTAAAACGCGAGTTGCTCTCGTTTCTCACGGAAGCTAAAGTTGCGTATCATATTAGTTGGTTTCACCTCATGTGCGAGCGAAACCAAAGCTAGAAGCGCGAGCCCAGCGCTTTTCGCGTTACTGCATCGCACGCACGCTCGAGCAATGCACAAAGCGTCGGTCTCGCGCTTCTATATTCGTTTAGTCCTATGTGGGAGCGAAGGCGAAGCTATAAGCATGAGAGGATAGCCCGAGGAAAATCATTAACTGGATAAGCGCGCGTGCAAAGCAGCGAACGTATGAGTGCTCGGCTCGCACGCCTAGCACTGCCTTGCCTCGCACGTAAGATCAAACGAAGTATATCTTTGACTTCGTTAAAACCTAAGGTGAAACGAAGTATATGGCCCATAAATCGCCGAACGCTCCAAGCACCAGATACCGACCTTTCCGGGCAGTTCGTCGCACAACCTCCAACGCAAACGAAAGCGACGACCGGGACCGCTGCGGAGATGCGGACGCAGGGACGGCGAAGGGAAAGGGTTGACGTTGACTTTCTCTTCTCCGCGATTCCGAAAAAAAAAGAGGAAAAAAACAAAAAGACTGTTTTTGCGTTTGGCCGCTCGCTCTTGTGTGGCACTAGCTGTCTAGCTTCCTTCCGCTCTTGATTCCCCGCCCCTCCTCTCCTACTTTCGGCGGCCACTTTTTTTCGCGACGTGCCAGGCTTTCTCCGTATAAAGGAGGCTACGCCTCCGCTCTCAACGCGATCGGATATAGAAGTAGTCAAGAACTACACATATGAAAGTCTTTCGTGCACAAAGTGCCGATATAGCTCACCGCGCGCGTCAACTGCAGCAATGATCCTAAACTTCTACTGGAACCGACGGTTTATATGTGACGCCACTTCATTTTCAAAAAGGTCCTAAAACGCAAACCAGAACGTTAGTTTCGGTTTCGTCGATTTTGTTTACACAAAATAATAAGCTTTATAGTATTATATAGTGCAGATTCTCAGATTGCTAGGTTCTTTCAAAGTAGAGAAACATTTTTTCTTAAGAAGTTTGAAATCGTGTTTATAGATACAATGAAACTGCACGCGTATTTTATAATGAAATTGTCCAGGTCCTTTTCGCGGTTGCCAGTCGAGAATGCAGTCAGAGGCGTAAAAGTTAGCAAAAAAGATAATTACGTTACAATGACAGGTACATGAGTCGAAAAGTAATTAAATTAAAGTTGCAGTTACGTACATGCTTAAAATTGTAACTTCTTGAAATTGCAGCTACTGAAATATGACAAAGTTACATTGCATTTGCTTGTAATACATTGCATGTATAAGGGCTGCAGGGCTGAGATTACCGACGCGTTGTTCAGTTCCCAAAGCGGTTTCTGCTCAGATCACATGACAACATTTCTGTAAGCAAAAGCACCTCCACGTGATTATATAGTCGTGGATACTGGAAGATAACTGCAATTAAACCAAGTTTGAAGTTACATACACATGTAACGAAGTTAGCAGCTGCAGTTGCTAACGTTTTATCGTATTTTGCAAAATATTTTGTTACAGAAAATGTAACTAATTAGAGTAACCTGAACATTTGTAATTATTTATATTACAGCTTTGAATGCAGCTTTACGCCTATAAACGAAAAATCCGTTCACAGGAGTCACGCAGTCACGTGCCGTAAAGAAACGTGACAGCACCGTGTCACATGACCCTGTGACATCACGTGGTCAAAGGTAAAACGAGACGAAGTGCACTCCCTATGTGATGTTAAACATAGTTTACCCCCCCCCCCTCCCTTCTCCTCTCCCGTGCGAAGGAAATAGATTCTCCGTTTACACAAAGAAAATTATCTCCGGGATGTTTCGGTGGCACCCTCTTATGGTTTCGGTTAGTGACGTCACAACCCGAATTTGTCTCGCCGTGACGTCATGAGTTGTAATCTTCACAACTTATCATCAGTTGTGAACGACATGTTCGATAATGTGTGTAAAAATTACAATGAAAGGTTGAAGTCATCGCATTCTTAAACCAACATCTTCACAGTTGACACTGACATTGCGCTGATTCCTGTGTGGAAGAAATATTAGTCCAAATAAAGACGGCGCCGGCAGCATGGTTTGTGCAAAAGTTGTTAATTGGCATCCATAAAAAAGGCAGGAAACATTTGCTGCAGAAACCACTATTGTTGGTTGTTTATGAATTGCTATATCATTCGTCATGAGACTCACGACGCAGCTCACTGTGAATTCGACGACGCAAATGTTGAGTAAACACTTTATTTTATGAAGAGTCTTTTCCCTTACCCGACCACACGCCCCAATATACAATCGCAACCAGTATGGACCCTCTTTCTATTACACCATTTGGCATCGAGAAACTGATTGATACCTTCCCAATAATCCTGCCCCAGGCCCGGACGATGTATAGACTAAATTGCTTAAATTAACTAAACCTGTTTCCAGCAGTCTGTTATGCAAGCTATTTCAACAGTCCATTGACTCCGGTGACGTACCCCCTGACTGGAAACATGCTCGAGTTAGCCCAATATATAAGAGCGGTGACCAAGATTGCCCCACAAATTATAAGTCCATTTCCCTCACCTGTGTTGCAAGTAAGTTGATGGAGCATATTGTTTACTCAAAAATTATGAACTACATGGTTGATAATGGTCTACTTTTTGTAAACCAGCGCTGTTTCTGGCGATCTCAGTCCTCTGGCACCCAGCTTTTTGAAGTTACAACAGACATTCATAAAAACCTTCGTCTTCATACTGAAACGCATGCTATTTTTATTGACTTTTCAAAAGCGTTTGACAATGTTCCACATCACCGTTTAATATTAAAATTGTTGGAGTTTTGTGTCTGTCCTACGTCCCTTCTTTTCCCCTGCTCCAGGGTTACCATGTCAGTATTAAAATTACGTTCGCTTAAAATTTAAGAAACTCTGATCAACTGGATAGCTAATTTTCTTTCAAACCGAACACAGTACGTCGCCCTTAACAAGAGTTGCTCGTCTTCTATAGTAGTTAAATCCGGAGTATTTCAGAGAACCGTGATGGGTCCATTATTATTTTTCATCTACGTTATTGATTTACCTTCCCTAATTAAGTCTTCAATTAGATTATATGCTGAAGACTGTGTTGTGTATTCTAAAATATCCGATCCCTTTGAGTGTGCGCAACTCCAAGCTGATTTACACGCTATCGAATCTTGGTGTGAAAGGTGGCAGATGCAAATAAACGTAAATAAAACTAAACAAATGACGTTTACTACGAAACGTAACACAATAGACTTTCAATACTACCTTTCCGGTAATAGGATCGAAAATGTACCAACTTATAAGTAGCCTCGGGGTTGACTTAACAAGCCGTCTTTCATGGGAATGCCATATAACTAACATTGTCAGCACAGCTAACCAGACGCTCGACTTTTAGTGACGCAACCTTTTTCTTGCCTCTAAAAAAAACTAAACTTTTAGCATACACTTCACTTGTTTGTCCCCAGCTGGAGTACGCCTCGTTGCTTTGGAATCCCCATCAGTTATTTCTAGAAGAGATGTTAGAGGCAGTTCAAAACAGAGAGGTACGGTTTATTCATAGAAATTATAATTTCACGGCTAGTGTCAGTGATCTTTAAACACAACTTGGCCTCCTCTTTCTTAAAACACGTAGGACGATATCCGCCTTAACCATTCTTCATAAATTTCACTATCATCTTCCTTTGCAGAGATCTTTATACTGTATACCTGCACCTCACACCTCCCGTCGCTTAGATAACTCCTGCAAGCTTCTTTTACCAATTCCTTGGACAAATATATTTAAATTTTCTCCTCTGCAGCTTTCTATTAATAATTGGAATAAATGACCAGACTCAATAGTAACGGTATCGGATGTCTCAAAATTTAGAGAAGCACTTGCCACCTTTTGCGGCCTGTAGCCCACTTGTGTTTTATGTTTTGTTGGTTTTTTGTTGTCGTTTTTTTGTTTGTACTGTGTACCTGAATCGTGCAAAGACTGCCTGCCCCCCCCTATGTAAAGCCCCACGTGGGCATTTAGGGGATCAATAAATGAAATGAAATGAAATGGAATGGTTACGACGCAGCAATTGACGTCAGCGCGACTGCAGCGCGCGACTTCAAAATTGAGTGATCGCTTCGTCTCTGTGTAATCGTCTCGTCTTCTGTCGCTGTGTAAACGTTTACTGTCCAAGCTGTTTGTCCACCCTCCTTTCAGCTTCGTGTGCGTGTCGTGTCCTGTCTCTGTGTACTCGCTTGATGTTCAAGCAGTTTCACCACCATCATTTACCATGTACCAACTATAGCTTAACTCAAAGCGATAATTGCTTCGTAGCTTGGGCGCAAATGCGAGTGTGCGCGTACTGCCGCTCTGTGAATGCGCGGTGCGGGTTTATCTGCTTGCTAGGACGACGTCGAGGACGACGTTCTAAAGGACAACGCCAAAGACAACGTCTACAACGACCTCTAAAACGACCTCAAGGACGACGTCTAGGACGACGTCGAGGACGACGTCATAAAGTAGGACGTCAAAGACGACCTTCAGAACGACCGCTAGGACGACCTCTTGGGCGATTTCAAGGACCATCTCTAGGGCGACCCCAAGAACGATGTTTAAAGGGGCACTCAAGTGGTTTTTGAGTTCGTGTTTTGATGATGACAGCTGAATTTAGACGCCCTAAGTATCCCTAAAAACCAAAAAGTATAGTCATACGGTGATTATTTCTTTAATAAAAATGTAATTGAAGGCCGCCAAACCTCGGATCCATCCGAAAATGAAACCACTCTCATTGGTCCTCGCACGCTTATCAAAAGGATCTCGGGCCAATGGCGTTGGACGACGTTCCGTCGCGCAGTGATCCCGAGGTAGCCGCATCGGCCGAACCTCTTTGTCATTCGAGCTCCGATCATGGCGGAGTTCTCTACGCTCGAGGACCTGACGCCGTTAGAGGTTGAAATTCTTCGGCGGACAGCCGACCTGGGGATGATTTCCTATGACGCCACTCCGACGTGCGATGTGGACGATAGCAGCGCTTCGGAGTCATGTTCGGGTTCCGAGGACGACGAAACGCAGACCTTTTCGGGCGTTCTTCGATTTGCGGTTGGGGCAAGTCGTAACCAAACCAACGTTTGACATCGCAGCGTTACCTCTGGTACGTGATGTCAAACGATGTCGCCACGTTGACTTTCGCCTCGGGAGGACGGGGGAAGGCTGGTTCAGACATGTGCAACGAGCGCGTACCTACGACTGCATCCGTTGCAACCGGAGCGACCGGAACGACCGCTCTGCGCCGCGCGTACACACACCTGCAACCACTACAACAAGCGCAGCGGGTCGTCAGCACGGCGACCGCTTTTATACGCCGCCGTCAGCTGTTTCAGCGGCCGCTCTAAAAAGGGGACGCACTGCTACTCAATGCCGTAACAGAATATAGACAGACAGTTTTCTATAGCCTAAAGCTTTATTATTATTTTTCTTGATAGGCTTGCAGGGTACAGTGGATGAAAAAAAGAAAATAAAGAGATGCAGTACGCCGTCTTGGACGATCACGAAATACACGACATTGCAATAGTACAAATATCGCCACACGCCTTTCTACGATTATAAAAGACAATGTAATCTTAGCAGCGATATAGCAACGTAGAAATATGATTTCGTGATCAGATAGACGTTGCGAGCGTTCAGGATTGCTAACACTAATCACTTTTCTCCGGTGATGAAAACGCGTGAAAATTTGCATCCTTTATACGGTACGCGCCAGTAATACCTTCAACTTGAGCACACGCATGAAATGCGCCAAATAAGAAATCCGGGCGATGTTCGAGGACACAAATGCTTAGAAAGCACCACTGTAGTCGAAGTAAACAAACACGACGGCACGGGCGTTTCTGCTGTCTTGAGAGTGCTGCCACGACATCGTCGCACGAGTAGGTGGATCTTCCCTTCTAGTACGTGCTGGGTTATCATAGCGATACTCGACGAAAATTCACAGTCAAGGATAGCGCTTTTACGCGGAACGATGAGCTTTCACCACGCCGTCCACGTCGACGATCACCACCGACGCCATGTTTGCGGATGGAAGGAGCCGGCATGGCCGGCCCGCGACCGGCACGACCGGCCTGCAACGCGCGCAGATACCTGCGCTTCCGCGCATCCCGGGGAACGGGAAATTCACCCCCGCGGAGGAAGGCAAGGAGAAAACATAGTCCCTTGTTTGTGAAACGATAATTGCAGTATCGCGTATTCTAAACTAGAACTATTTTACGTCTTGTGAAATTATCATGCACAACATATTGAAATGAACTGAACATTGTTTCTTTAGCGAAACTTTACAAAGGCCGCCAAAATTTTCAAACATACGATAATTTCATTGGTCCTCGCAAGTACAGAAAAGAGTCCGCACGTATTTTATTCCTGCGTGATTAATAGGCGGTTCTGCCTTCTAAAACTGAAGATACTCATTCACTGACACTTCCTTAACGCCATCGCACCAAAAAGTAGCTTCCCCAAAAACTGCTTGAGTGCCCCTTTAAGATGATGTCGAGGACAATATCCTAGGTGACGACATTAAAGGCGACGTGTAGGGCGACCTCTCCAACGACCTCAAGGACGACCTCTAGGACGACGTCGTGGACGACATCAGCATACGCGCGGCGCCTGCGTATGCGGTCGTCCTGCGTATCCGGAAGCGACGCGCCGCCGCGCGGCGCCTCTGCATACGTGCGGTGCATTCCTGGCAATACGGCATTCGCAATACGGAAATCGCCGTATTGCGAAAAGCGAGTGAAGTAGCCAAAGAATGCTATCACATTAAAATAATGCTATCGCATTAAAAAGAAAGGCAAAGCAGCCAACTTCTAAGTGATGGCGGTTCCTTGGCTAACAAATTTCTATCACTTGATGGGAACTCGTAAGAAAAACCGCTCTGGGTTTTAACGTTTCTCACCCCAGAGTAAGATAACATTTACGCTTGCATGGCGTTTCACAGCAGCCAAGCAAGCATCTTTTGAACTCGGAACTGTACAATCAGGATTCTACCTTTCTGCTGGCGCAATAGACGAAGCGGTTGACGGTATAGTTCTGCTGGTGGACGTCCCTTCTATTGAAGCACCCGAGCAAACGTATACGCTAGCTGATCATTTACTAAAATATGTCAACAGAGCACAGCGGAAAAATTCTGGAGTATACATAAATTTCCTAGAAAGGCGAACCACTTCAGAGCGGCAGCAGCGAGAGAGTGTCTGTTATTCAGTAACGCGCTGCACATGGACACTGCCCAAACATTAAGAACGGCCGGTTTGTCGTAGCTGCTATCGGAATCGAACACGTGCCCTTTCCTTCCTTTACCCGCTCGCTCGGACCAACAACGAACAACGTATCCGACATTTTTTGGCCCAGCTAGGCAAGCACTCTCTGGGCGCCGCCATCTTGCCTGTGGTGTCACGGGTTAGGTTGGGTCACGTGACGAGTAGTCACATGCGTACTATAACGGCAACCGGGGGGTCACTTCGTGTGCGGACCGTAACCCCGGTTTATCGTTGTAAAGTTGCTCTACCTCGTTGACCTAACACAAATCCTGTGGATTAAATTCTTTACCTCATCCACCGCGATCAGGCGCGGGCACAAATTGGACAGGAGTGCTGCGTCCGTGTTCGGGTGAGACTCGTGTTTCAGTGGTCCTTCACTGATTGAACACGAGTCCTAGTCGAACGCTGTTTACGTCAGCTGAGCACGGCTGTAGAAATACAAAACACATAATTCGTGTGATTGTTGTCCCCGTGGGTATAGTACAAAACATAACCGCTAGGGGCGCGACGGTTGAATTTCCTCCTTAATAGAGATTATGATCCATTTCTAGTCTCACCCAATCCTGGAGACGCTTGATATTTTCGACGTCAGCGTAGAGCAGCAAGCGCAGGGGAGCCCGAGAGAATGCCACGGCAGACTTGAGGTTGTTCATGGTCAACTCGAGCCGGGTCGCGCACGTCACGACCACCATGGTCACGGGAGACCTATAATTAATAACGGGCACAGACGCTTCTGTGTTAATGGTTCGGAGTGCGGGGCCGTTTTAAAACATCATGACTAGAGGGCGGTTTTACAAAATGCCTTTCCACTTTCGGTAAGCCGCTTTTCACCTTGTAAATGTACAATATCCTCCACTTTCCGCATTAGTTTTCATGCAGGTCCTAAGATATTGGCGTCAATGTTCGTGTCGGTGAAAATGTACACGCATGGCGAGTGGCCCCGTCGACAACAGAACTCAGTAGGGGCGACCGGGAAGCTATCTGCAGTGGGCAGCTTACTCGGTGCTTTCTTTCTTCGGGGCCGCCGGATGACGTCTGCCGGGGCTACTGTAGTCGGCGATGAGCCGTCTTTTGAGCATCGGGTCATCTTAACTATAGGAATAAAGGCTGGTATGCATAAAATCAGAGCACAAGCTGATACTCTTTTATGTTCCGATTACTCTGGCTGGCGCAGTTGGTCACGACACAAAAGAGCTCAAGCGATCTGGAAAGCACTGCAGCCTAAGCGCGTAGAAATGCAAATATGGCAAAAGTTCATCAACATGAAAAATTTCGCGAGATTTGATGTCAGAAGTACGTCACGTGAAATTGCCCTATACTTGACTTTGACGTCACTTCGGAGCGGTAATGTTTTTCCAATGTTTCAAGCGCAAACGGCGGGTTTTGGAACGCAGCTGTGTCACTGTAAGTTTGTGCGCAGCAGAAGCCACAAGGGCAAGCCCCGCATTTTGATCTGCCACTGACGAGTACGCGTGCTCGTGCAATGCACGAGTAGTTCAAAGAAGTAAGCTCGGGCTTGTAAATTAAGTTTCGCTTTCACTTAGATGAAATAGAAATAACCCTATGTATGTGTGAAGTGCCAACTGTTTTCACGTCAGCTCAAACTTGTTCAGCAATAACTTGGTGCATAATTAGTACCATGCTGAGTGGCAAAATTGAAAAGCTTCTATGCTTCCTCCTTTTGGCCTTACAAAGAACTTTTATGTTTAAGTTCTAGATGGCGCGAGCATCCTACATGACAATTTCGAAGCTCATAATCAAACAGGCGCAATATTTCTTGGTTTTTCGAAGGCCTTTGACCGGGTATCGAATCTTCGCTTACTAGCAAAGTTAGCTACCTGCACTTAAAATAGATGATCACGTAATTTCATGTATTCGCAATTTACTTTCTCCCCGTGTACAGTTTTCAGTTGTAAACAACCTGAAATCAGGGCTAGGCAGCGTTACATCTGGGGTTCCTCAGGGCTCCGATCATGGCCTCCGACTTTTAATATTTATTAACGATCTTCCAATATCAATCTCATCATCTAACGTACGTCTTTTCGCAGATGATTGTATATTATATCGTCCTATTATACCTCCTAACGGACATGTGTACTTACAGAATGATTTATCCACCATAATGAATGGGTTTTCCGACTGCCTGATGGCTCTAAATTACTCAAAATGCAAACTCGTCGAATTCACTCGAAGGCGTTCAATTTCATCATGCACATATTTTCTGGATACACAACCCACTGAAGATGTCACGTCACGCATGTACTTTGGTGTGCTCCTTACATCTGACTTACACCTTACATCTGAACCGCTCACATCGAATTCATTTCCCTCACCACTTCAACAACCTTAGGATACATCAGGCGTGTCGCCACCACCCCTTCGAATCTTAGCCAATTAGCCTATCAAACCTTTGTCTGACCAAAACTTGGGTATGCCGCTGCAATCTGGTGTTCACACCAAGCTTACCTATAATCAACCAACTCAAACCCATCAAAATTCGTGCTACTTATTACATCCTGTCCAGCTACGAGCGCACTGCAAGCGTCACGACTATGAAATCACAATTAGACCCAGACATGTACGTAACGCGTTACAAGTAACGAGTTACTTGTACCTAGTTACTATTTTCGGTAACGAGTAACGTATTTAGTTACTTTTTCAGAAAAGGAACGAGTAACGGTATTTAGTTACTTTTAAGGCCAAGTAACGAGTAACGGTATCTCGTTACTTTTGAGGAGTAACGTGTACAACACCGCTCAAACGGCCTTGTTTTTATTCTAGCCTTAGTATGTGCCTATTGCGACAAAGGCAGATGGAAAACCCGAAAAACAAATAAACAGTATGACAATACAGCAACATATATCGCTGAACACGTCAGTCGAACAGTTCGACTGACGTGTCCAGCGATAAACGTTGCTGTACAGCTGGGAATATCCTTCACTCAGCGAGCACAATCAGGTTCGTTGGTTGAACTTTCTAGAACCGGGTACGGACCGAATGTAAACCCGGAGGTTGCAAACACGGGAAGGCACATAACCCATTACCCGCTGTCCTCAATGAAGGCGCAGTTCCCGAAGATTCACCAGCTCTTCCTGAAGCACAACACTGCCGTTCCTTCGAACGCGTCAGTAGAACGACGCTTCAGCGTCACCGGAAATGTATTTTCAAGGAAGCGGGGAAACATAACTGATGAAAACTTCGACAGGCAGCTGCTGCTTAATGGCAACGACTACTAAAAAGAAAAAAATAAACCATGAAACAAAAACAGTTATGTATTTGGTCTTCAAAGTAACGTGAAAAGTAACTCGTTACTTTTTAGGTAACTCACGCGTTCCTTTTGAGAATCGGTAACGAGTAACGTATTTAGTTACTTTTTGAGCGAGTAACGAGTAACGGTATTTAGTTACTTTTTTTGGGTAACGTGTACATGTCTGATTAGACCTAATTTCAATAGGTACGAGGCGAAAATGTTCACGTCTGTGTCTCTTTAACGGAATTTCCCACCATCATACTCACAATATAACGATGATCTTCCATTGCACTCTTCGATCTTCTGGTAGATTAACATACTTCAACTCTATACAACGCATATCTGGATCTACTGATGCATCTAATAACTCCTTTCCACTTTCCATTTCTGAATGGAATATACTACCTGAGAAAATAGACTGAACCGTGTGTGTGTGAGTGCGTGCTTTCCTGATATTTATGCATTTATGTTTTTTTGTATGTGTATTCCTGACTGTGTCGTTTTATTATTATGTCAACGTGCTTTCTCTCCCCCTCCCCCATTTGTATTGCCCTCGATGGGTACCTTTAAGGGTAAACTTTATGAATGAAATGAATTAATTAATAAAAGTGATGACCCGACGAGCGGCCGCATGGTCAAAAATATCTATAGAAATGCGTCTAGTAGCTAAACATGAGCTCGAACCTCATGAGTAACCTCACGCAGAGAACTTAGAACACATTTTTGTACGTTATAATAGGAAGTTTTAAGATAGTGTGCGCAAGCGTTTTGTTTGCCCGAGGAAGTAGCGTGGTTACAACTGCGCATTCGTCGTATCCATATCCCGTTTTGGGTTTTCTGTGCGTACGCTATGTATTAGAAATGGCGTGGGTGCCCAAGCTCGCCACTAAGTAGACGTGCGTTGGCCTAGCGAGGCTGAGGAGGTGAAGCCAAGACGAGGCGCGTTCGAAGTCAAGTGTACAGTGGTGGCTCCTAAGGCAATGGGCCAGCCGCGCCCTGCGACTACGATTTGCAGGGAAAGTATTGCATTTATAATGGAAGTTCATGCCACGGGCTCTTCTGAAGATCAAGCTAGGTGGGGAAAAATCGGCATCAGTTTGAAGCTAGCTACAGGCAAAAGATTCTCGGTGCAAGCAGTACGAAACCGGTCATGCCGAAATTATGCGAGTGGAATCAACAGCTTGCGTTGTATCCGGATGTTTGAAGTGATTTGAAAATGTCATTTCGGACAAAACTTGTTTCTTTTTTAAAGTTTTGTTAGTCAGTTAGTTTGTTTGTTTGTTAGCCAGCACAATAAAAGTTGTGACTGTATCTAGGGGGCGTTGCAAGAGCGAAACACCTGCGTTTTGAGTTTTGGCAAAGCGTTCTTTATAATCTGCAAAGCGTAGTTCGCGCTAGCATTCATTATAACCCACGTCCATCTCAGTAACCCGAACAGTATGCGAAATTGACCGAACATTTATTTCTGGTTGCTGAGAGTTACTCCCATTTTTTCACCTTCCGGTGTTTTTCAGGGATCAACCCTGGGCTCTCTTATCTTTTTGGTTTGTATACGTTTATAGTTACATGTGTCAGACGTTCTTAGCTGCTGCTGTTTTTTTATAGGTTTTGTAAGATGTCATAGTCTTATGAACTAGAATATTTTACACAATAATGTATCTTTTACTCTTCGTTAATGCAAAGAAAATCAGCTATCGATTATATCGCATAAAAAGTTCCACAGAACCAAAAGTGCTTTCCTTGTGACGAAGCCATGCAGTCATTGACTTTACTCATCACATTCACGAAAAATAAAGACCATGCTCATAACTTGTACACAAATTTTGTCGTGTGTGTTGATAGTTTTTTTAACCTTTAGAAATGATGTTTCTCATATCGTGAGCCGTGCACTGGAAATATAATGATTCACATCTTTGTTCATTCAGGGATTTAGTGGCCTTCCTTGGCTTTCATTGAGGCGACGACTAACATTTGCTTCTGTCATATGGAATGTATCTGAGACGTAAGCCATACTTGTAGGAAATGCTCAGAAAATAGTTATTTTAATTTTTACGATGGGCACTTTGAACGACGTTTTTGTTATAACATGACTACTGTATTTTCCGGGCTATATACGCCGCGGACTATATATGTTTTAATGTTGACATTTTAGGCTTTGTGGACTATGTATGCGTGCAGATTATACAGGAAATTTGTTTTTCAGGGTTGTTAATTATGACGAGACGCGACGGATTTTGTGAATGAAAGAGTATGTTAATGATTTATGCATAATACAAGGTTCTTTTGTGACCTACGAAAGCCGACATTTGTCGAAGTGTCCTGTGTATGAGAAGATTTTCTTGTCAATTAAGTATCAGGTGCGGACTATTCACGGCGTGCGGACTCTGCACCGGGCGCGAGCTGCCTAAGCAAAAATATATATTTTTGACCCCAAGTTTGTTCCTGCGGACTTTACTCCGGGTGCGGACTACAGCCCGGAAAATACGGCATATTGAATGAATAAAAAAAAAGCTGGCCACGCATAACACACACAAAAAAAAATCGATGTCATTTTGTTTTTTGCCGAAGGGCCGATCTAGGGAAATTTAATATGTTCGGAATAATTAAGTTCTGAATTATTTTTGAATTACTAACTCATATTAATTAGGAAATTAAAATGAGCTGTTTTACTTAGAAACATTCTGGGCATCATCGAAACCCAATAAATGCTGTACAAAAATGTAGGGCACGTACAGCATTTTACTGTGTTAAAAAAAAGCACTTAATTTGGACGGCTTTTTAGGTTTCGACTTTTTAGTGGAGTTCATCGTTACGCTAGCGGTCCTGCTACCCGTTGCCAAAGCGCGCAACTGCCGACTTTCTCCCTTGTAGGAGAAATAGGAAATCTTGCGGGAGCTAGCGAAACGAAATGCTTAGCTGTTCGAATAGACAGCACAAGAATAATTAAGCTTTTATTGTTTGGATGCACGTCAATCACGCGAATGACGCGTTGGAGCGCTCGTTAGATGCACGCTTTGGACACGGCAGAGCACGATAGCTCGCAGAAATGCCTTTTGACAAAAAATCAAACTTCAAAACGCTTTGAAATTTAGTTTTTTTTTTATCGCTCTAAAATGTTTAGTGTGCCTTATATTTTTGTAAAGTGTGCAAACTTGGTTGTCGTCGATTATGCCTATAATTACACTAATTGAAGTCACACATTTAAATCTACCAAGTAACCAGTTAAATAAAAAATAAAGAATTTAATGATACAAAACTTTACTTATTTTTCAAGAATCCCTTAGGCAGAAACCACTATGAGATCAACTGTTGTTCTTGTGTTATGCGCAATTTTTTCTTTTGGTAAGAGCGACTTGGCCACAGTTTTGAGAAACCCTCTGGCTTATGCTTTTGCAAACCAGAAATACTTTTTGTGGCTTCGTATTTTGCGCAAGGGTATATACGCTTCCAATAAATGGGTTCAGTACCTTAGAAAAGTTAATTTTCGTGTTATATTCCGCTAAAACAGGCACTTATTTTAATTTTAATGTACTCTCACTTTTTACTACTTCGCCACTTTCCCGGATTCAGTCAAAACTGTGTGTTTAACCGAACATCGGGCAATAGGTTTCGTGCAAACACTACGCATCGCACAGAAATACGATTGTTACAGCCAGTGTTTGTTGACGCACATAGAGTTTTAACGATGCACATAAGGTACATTGTGCTTTGAACTTAATTGCAGCATATAACTTTTAATTAGTTTGTATACTACACTTTTAATTAGCTTGAATAGTTAAACTAATTATTTAGTCAAAAACATCTTTAGTTTTAGTTATAATCTTTCTGGGTCATAAACCACAAACTCAGTCTGGTCTAAAAAGATTTGTAGCTCGTACAATTTTTTCTGGGTCCCCGAAAATATATTTAAAGTTAACGCGCCCGCGTTTTGTTTTCATTTCGTCAGCCTTTTCGCTCAGCCAGCACTGCCTTTGTTGCACACGCGGTAGCTTTTATGCAGTACCATATGCTTCACACACGCTCCGAATGTTTCTGAAATTTACTGAATTAATTAATTTGAATCACGCTCAGCAAGTTTTCATTGAAACCGTACCTCGATTTCACTAATTATAAAGTAAATTAGGTACGCAAAAACAGTAATTGAGAACGTAATTATTCTAAACGCTATCTACCTCACTGCACTGACCCCAAAGGCAATGGCTGACACAACACAAATAGTTTTTCTGTTTTTTTCTTTGTCTAAACTAACACCTGGAATTTTAAGGGCCGCCAGTGTTTGCCCTGCTAGCTGAAGAAAAACAAACAAACAACAACACCTTTATCAGGAATGGAGCTACCGTTACTAAGGTTGTAAAGCCCGCAGCAATTATTTTCTGTCCCGCCGTGCCAGTGACAAACAGCAATAGGCAAAAATATCGGCAAGTTACCAGTTCTTAAGGGACGACGAGGTTTTGCTTCGAATGGCGGGTTCCCACGGGCCGGGAACTACACCAGGACGAGTGATCACCAGTATCAGGACACCGCCGAGGCACAGAACAACAGCGTAGCATATTGCGAGCGCCCGGACACGCATCGTGCAGCCTGAGTTTACGAGTAGGTTAGGAGCCTGGGTACTTCGCTGGATAACGTAAAAGCCCCGCCAGACAGAACACCAGGACAGCTGTTCGTTTCGCCATTTTATATTTTGTCGTTACTTTGCCAGGTGCTCAGAGCCGAATATCTGCAGTGCGCATGTGTAGTTTAACGGCGTAGACGAACCCAAATCCTTTCTTTATTTTTAGCTGAGAGTTTGGAATCAGTACCACCTGCTGGTTTGTGTCTAGTGTGGCACGAGCTATCAAGTATTAGGTGAACTGAACCGATAAAAAATAACGCTGGCACGTGGAAAGTTGGAATTATATTGAAACATTTATTTAGTGGTCGGGTTCACCTTGTAAATTTTAATGACGTAGCTAATTTTTTTATGGAGGTTAACGAGGACATTTGTGAATATTTAAAAGATGCACTCACGGAACCGGTCGAATATGGACCGAAAGTGTCGTTGAGTGCTCCATCAAGAGATGGCGTCACTTGACGAGGCTTTAAAGGGATACTACAACGAAATTTCGGCGCTCTTTTTTGGTCTATATGTGTTCAAAGGAGCAGTATCACATCGAACATACCAATATCTTGTTAAAAAAGTCTCGAAAAGGAATTTTAAAACGAATTAAACGATTAGCAAAGAGCACCTGGTGGATGTCGCTAACGCCTCGTTTGTAATGCCCGTCTAGGAACCTTGACAGCTAGGTACGGTAAGTGTCTCGCCTCCGGCCACGACGAGAAAAGAGGGGAAGGAGGAACTCCCCTCTTCCCGAGAATGCCTTTTGTGTGTCGCAGAAGTCGCTATTGTCCCACTACAAGATTATAGAAGATTAACCCGTCACTCAAAATTCGTACAAAAGCAGCCGCTTCGGTGGCTGGAACGACTAGGCCATCTTCTCGACGTCAGCCTCGCCGTAGCTTTGCTCGTCCCGAGACGACCTACGTCACGATTGCGTTGGATGTCACGTGGTCTCCGCTGGGCCTTCTCCGAGCGCTTGCCAGAGTGGACCGTCTATAACGAAAAATACAGCCATCAGGCTCAAAATACAAACGTGCGATTGTCATTTACGAATATTGTGGATCATATTCAACCTATTTTTGAACACGACGGGAATATTTCAAATTTCGTTGAAGTATCCCTTTGAAAAGTTGTGACAGTTTTGGTCGATCAGATTTAAAATAATATTGATACATATTTAATTACACCGACGAAGCATTTAACGTGGTAACTAATGTTAACGCCGGAACTAATAAAACAAACATGAGATCAGAGTGGTAACCCGTTGTCGACGCGTCGCTTGTCCGTGGGGTTTCAGACAGTGACAACGTATTTCTGGTATATGACTCAAATTTTGTTATTCTGCTGCTTGAAAACAGTTATATTTTTGACTTTTGTACTCTTACTCAGGTAAGTCTTCCTAACCGGTGACAAGCGGCAAGTCTTCGGACATCGCGCACTATCGTCACTCGCCGTTGAGTGCTGAGACCAACACGCGGCAACCGCCGCCAACAGAAAACTCCGAGATAGGGGAGCTCGGAGTATACCAATATCACATAAAATACAAGGTCTGCGCTCTCGCTCTTCCCCCCAAAAAAGAAAAATAAAATGAGGAAAAGCCGTTGTTAGTGAATCTTTCACTCGCTCCAAGCAGCCAACAGTTTAAAGCTTGACGAGAGTAGGGGCAAAGCGGCAGACTTGCCCGCCGTGGCGTCGCTGCGTGCTAGCGCCTCAGGAGCTGGCACGCAACGCTAGTTATCATCATCATCAATATTTCTTTTTCTTTAAGGGCCCATGGGCATTATACAAGGAGGTAAACACTTAAAAAACCCAGAAATGTTTGATAAAAAAACACTCTGTAATCTAGTTATAGGCTAGCAAGAAATAGGGTAATTACAGCAGCAAATTTATCAGTGTCGGTTATGTCGTCAATGGCCAATCGTAAGGTTGACATTTGATGAGCGATGGTTAACGTTGGGCGCGTTAAGTCGACACTCCTTTACTCCTACTCCGACGCTCCGAGTTTCGTACTCGGAGTGTGACTACTAAACGGCCGCAGCGGCCAGGGAGCGCCCCGCGCCTTTCCTGTTCCCGCGTATTTCCGGCGCTTGCTGTTGTCGTCCGCTACGCTGTGAAATGATCGCCGCGCTCTTCGACGAAGATGATGAGTTTGGCCAATTTCTGGAGGACCGACGTCGACGAAAACGACGCCGAAGATTTATTTTGGAATGCCTGGACGACGTTTTCTCGGGTAAGGTATACGCACAGCCTATCTATGCGCAGACAGCAGACTTACGAAAGGCGCGCGAATCGCTTTTGGTAAGCGATCATTACTCGACTTTTAGACTTCTATCGTGTACCGTGCTTTCAAACTTTTCCCCTCTGACGTGAGATTACCGAAGGAAGCTATCTCGTGATGTCAGTTGCATAGTCAATTGTCATAGCAGGGCAATTTTAAAACATTTAAAAATTTCTAGGGCAATTTTAAAACACAAGAGACTACTGATCGCGTGCGTTCGTGCTGGTCTAGCGGTGATATTTATTGATGTAAAGTCGCGAAGCCACAGAAAGGCAGATGACACGTATACATAGGCCAGTGCTCACCGCTGCTAATAAAGATGAGACGTGTTGTCGTTTGATTGCGGTCGATCAGCTGTGCTCTGGCGACTTGAGCACTTGGCGTTTATGACATGCCCTGATAATACTAAAAACACCCTCCCCCATTACTAAAATCATGCCTATGTACAGTACACCCACAACTTCGGGTTCCAGAACCAGCAGATCCACCAAGCCAAGGCATTCGTGATTATGTCTGCAACGTTGTCCCCCTGTACACAGACCTGGAGTTCAAGGAGCATTTTCGAATGTACAGGCCAACATTTGAAGTATGTATTTTTTGAACAGCTTCAACACTTATGATCTAACTTACCACACTAATGTATTGCATGTACTGGGGCAAGTTTAAAGATAAATACTTAACTGAGTTGTATCTGCCCCTCTTCAATTTTCTACTTTATTTTCAACTGATGCTGCTTCACTTGGTAAATTGCATCAGACATTTACTGAAAGCAACTCTCAACAGTCGGGAAGGGGCCTCAGTAGGCACTATGTGGAGTTGTGCATCCCTTACTTCACTGCCACTTTACAATATTTTGTCCCTTCTAGGGACCTAACTATCTCTGACCCCAGTGTGATGGCATGCCTGCAAATTATGAAGAGGGTCTAAAATAACAAAAATTTCTACTCTGTTTTTGTTCAAGTGTCAGTAACCCTCCTTTCATCTCTTCTACAGACCTGCATGAAAGTATCTCTGCCACCAGTGTAATGGCATGTCTGAGAGTCACGAGAAAGAAATAAAATAGCAAAAATTTGTACTCTCTTTTGGTTCAAGTGTCAGTATCTCTCCTTTCGTATCTTCTACGTACCTGCATGAAACTATCTCCGACCCCAGTGTGATGGCATGTCTGCAAGTCACGAAGAAGGAATAAAATAGCAAAAATTTTTACTCTGTTTTGGTTCAAGTGTTGGTATTCCTTTATACAGCTCCTCTATGATGTTACGCGACGGAAAGTGAGCGAACACACCTTCAGGATCCCGCTGAAGACAAAGATGCTGATGACGCTTTGGCTCCTTGGCAACCAGGAGTATTACAGGGGTGTTGCTGATCGCTTTGGTGTGAATAAGGGCACATTATTCTTTGTCGTGGAGCAGATGATCTGTCTTTGGACGGATTGTGCCCAAGGAGAGGTTGTCTGGCCTACTGACATTGATGCGGTCGAAAGAACCTTCAGGGCACGCTGGAGATTTCCAGGTGTAGTAGGTGCTGTGGATGGGTGCCACATAAACATTAAAGCACCACAAGATGACCAATCCGCCTTCTACAACAGGCATGACGTGCACTCAGTCATCTTGCAAGCCTGTTGTGATCAAGACATGTGTTTCTCACACATCTGTGTAGGGAAACCAGGCAGGATGCACGATGGCCGTGTGTACGCCATGTCTGGCCTCGAGGACTTTCTCGTCTGCCTTCCTGAAGACAAGCATGTTCTTGGGGACTCGGCGTATCCACTGAAAATATTCCTTATGAAACCATACAGAGATGATGGCAGACTTACTCCCCAGCAAAGTAAAATTCAATAACATACTGAGCGCAGCACGCTCGGTCATTGAGAGGGCCTTCGGGCGCCTAAAGGGAAGTTCCGGCGCCTGAAGTTCCTCGACATGGGTCGTGACGACCTAATCCCGAAAATGGTATGTGCGGCATGCATGCTACACAATTTCATTCTGAAACACCCAGCTGGCTTTGACGACGACAAGGACGACGAAAACCCTCGTCGGACACCAAGGGTGCACAACGATGAAATTGAACCCTCCGCTGCTCAGAAAAGAGATGCGATTTGCTCACGGTTGTGAATACATTTTTATCCATATAATAGTTGATTACACTTGTGTTTCTATCCGAGTACATAGGTTGTCGATGTTGGCAAAACATTTATACAGTATTGCACTTGGATAGTCCAGAAAAATAAAATTTGCACCATGTTCTTGAAGCAGACCTACTCACTTTTGAGAGCTTCCTTACAGCAAATTCAGGGATATGCTTGCATGATGTACCTTCCTGCTCAACAAAACATCCTGTGCTGTGCGTGGGACCTTGCTGTCAGCATGTAGTTAAATAATATAAAATTCCACCTCGGTGTTACTGTCGCATCGTTGTCATCACCACCATGATGGAACTGGGCCAGAAATAGGCTGCTGAGAAAAGGCATTGCAATAAGAATGGCAGTTAACTAAAATGTTCCCACAAACCAAAACAAAAAAGCATGCTTCTTTCATTTAGTTGCAAATTCTTAACCAAAGCTATCAACATTTGAAATTAAAGGCTGAACTGCATGTAAGTGATTTAGCGAGCGACGAGTAAAGTATATGCATCAGCTATTAACAGTTTCGCAAAGAGACGTTTCTAGAGAACGCGCGCAAAAACACAATCTCGTTCCTCGCCTTCTTTTTCGTGCTTCCAGATCTGTTGCACAAGCTAGTATGTGAGACAGCAAGTTAGATGTTCTATTTCCTATGGTTGGGAACTTGGGATCGCCAAGACGTGAGATTTTTGTCGCTTTCCGACCTGCTTGTGTTGTAGGGAAAAATGCACGCTATAAACTGTTCCGTAATGTCAATCGCTGAGTCAAGGTCCGACATATATTGCAGATGAAAATTTCATCTTTTTACGAGTAGTTCATTTTGGGGGCCATTTTAAAACCCAATCAAATGTTGATCTTGCATTCATGCTTATGCTCAAGCCCCCATCTAATGGAGGCTTGAGCACTTTGAGAGCTGTGGGAATACCCCACCCAAATATACTTTCCTTCTAATGCTTAATGACAGTGTCCCCCTAGCTATCTCCCTCCCCAGGAGACTGCATGCCCTCTAAAAGTGTTATTAATAAAACCATGTAGGGATGATGGCTGACTCACTCGCCAGCAAGTGATATTTAATAACAGTCCTAGCGCAGCACGCTCAGTTATCGAGGGTGCCTTTAGACAACTAAAGGGAAAGTTCAGGCGCATGAGGTACCTAGACATGGGCCGGGATAACCTAATTTTAAAAATGGTGCCTGTGCCATGGCCTACCAGTCACGCCGCTTCGCAAGTATCACAAGTGCAATGAATCCAACATTAGGCATCAAGTTTTTCCTAAAAGACCATAAGCCTGAAATGCCCCTTCGTGCGGTCATCAATGAGAGTGGGACTTGGCAGAAAGTGGTATCAAAGTTTCTACAAAAGGGGTTGGGTTATGCATGCTTAGAAAATTCATTATCACTTAGAAATTCAAATGAATTGATTGACAGTTTGGAGATTCATCGTGGGAGGCGTTGTTCAGTGTTATCGATGGACATTAAGGACTTGTATTATTCCCTAGGAAATACCCGGTTAATGCAAAGAGTGAGGGAGGCATTGGAGCTGAATCTCGTTAAGTTCCAATTGGGCTCAGGCATATCGGTAGAAAGTTTCTTAACGATTTTGGAGTTTTATCTGAAGTCAACGGTAGTAGAGTACGAAGGAAGAAAGTATATACAAAAAGAACGCGTGTGTATAGGGTCGTCAGTCGCACCGATTTTTTAGCGGAAGTTTACTTAAACTCTTTGGATCGGGCCGTGCACGATAATCTACAGGAGTTGTCCCCGGGTACTGGCAATAGTGCGAAGATATGTAGATGACATCTTAATATGCACGTTTACGGAAGGTCATGCAGAAACTATAGAAGGTGTGATAAGGTCAACGGCTCCAGAGTTTAAGTTTACAGTGGAAAAACCGGAAGATGATGTTCTGCAGTTTCTCGATTTACGTATTCACGTGAATCGAGGGTTATGTTGGGAATATGGTAAAGAAAACTCGAAACCGGTTGTGCCAATAATGAGTTGTCATTCGAAGACCGTAAAGGCGGGGATTGTAAAGTCATTGGTCAGGAACGCGTTGGAAGGTCATGTGGTCATCATATCACTGAACCAGTAGAAAGAAAGTGGAAAAGGTTAATTAGTGCAGGTTATGATGACAGTTGTATAAAAGGCAATCAGAATTGTTTATTAAAGGCAGAGAGAAACCAAGAGAAGTCAATGAACCGCTTTGCTGTAATCCCTTATTATCATGACATCTCTCACAACCTGAAGGCATGCGTGAGGCAGTTTGAGTAGACACGGTCTTTAGCTCAGATTTTAGATTAAGTAAACTGACGCCATTTCAAACAGGTGTGAGTGTAGTTCAAAAAAGCTCATCAGGAAAAGTCGGTATGTTGCAAGACTGGTGTTGTCTATGAGATACCATTAAATTGTGGATCTAAGTATGTAGGACAGACGTCACGATGCATAAATGATAGATTAAACGAACATAAAAGAAATGTAAACGACATGCACAAACTCGGAATACAAAACATATTCATGAATGTAACAACTGCACGGCGCTCTGGTCGGAGACGGAAATAATACACAAAGAGAGGAACGAAGTAAAGAGAGTGGTAAGGGAGACAGTGCGGATAAAGTCTCTAGGCAACTGCATAAGTCAGGCTTCACTACAGTTCGGAAGCAATTACAAAAAAACTTTCCAAAATGTAACCTTTTTTTTTTTGGTTGTTTGAGATGCAACCTGCTTTTGTTTATTTTGCTTTGTGTGGTTCTTAGGTGTATTGGCCCAACTACCGTTTCAATGTGTGCGTGTTTTTTTATGTGGAGAGGGCGAAGGATGATTCAGAAGTATGAACTGATCCTTTTGTTTAAGTTTGAAGGTCAGTGGATGTTGCCTTATCGCATCGACCTGTAAAGGTTGTCAACGTTTTTGCATTGTGTGAAGACTGTGGTGCTTGAACTGTTTAGACTTCGACCCTTTGCTTTTTTTGTTTTGTTTGTGGAGATGATTTTGAGATTGTGACTATATAAGGAGGTGGACTAAATAAACCAGTTAGCTGAGTTTGAGACGTCGTACTGTCTATTTTTTTCGCTTCTACGTTTTGATGTTTCTTCTCACCCCAGTCTCAGGTTAATTCAACAGACAAATCTTTAACACAGCTAAGTGACTGGTGCGCGACCGAAAAAATCAGCCTGGTCCTGGTCGCGCACCAGTCACCTAGTTGTGTTTAGAGATTTGTCTTTGTCCTTTGTTCCTCTTCTCCAGGGATGATTATTGTCATTTTTGTCCAGCTCGCTTCCAGCATTGCATAAATTGCATTATCATCATAACCTTAAAATGCAGGCCGTTCATCCTTGTTGATCGATGTTAGACTGGTGGCAGCTGCAGCATGATAAAATCCGTTTGCTTTACTGACGTAAAACTCCTGGGTAGCTCGGTTGGTAGAGCGCTCCACTGGAAACAGAGAGGTCCCTGGTTCGATAACAGGACCAGGCAAAATTTTTTTTGATCGCGCACCAGTCACCTATCTGTGTTTGGAGATTTGTGTTGGTCTTTTGCCCCTTCGTTTCCTTCTCCAAGGATTATTATTGTCATTCTTGTCCAGCTCGCTTGCACCTTTGCACTAATTGCATTATAATCACCTACTATATAGTATAATTCTGAATACGCTGGCTTTTCTCTTCCCAGTATGCTATTTATATCTCTAAATTCAGTAAAGCTGTTGTCAATGGCAAATAAAAGTGATACCAAATGCAGCATTGAGACCATCAAACATCTTATATTCACTTGGCTTGGGAACAAGTTCTACTGTCCATAGAGTGAGCCTGTGCCTGCTGCTGACGTCACTTTTTCAGTATGTCAATAGAGTGTTTCAGTTGAAAAAAAAAGAATGTGAGGACCAAAATTGAAATTTGACGACATGATGGCGCTTAAGACGTGGACAAAAGGGAGACTAGACAACACGGAGCGCTCCGTGTTGTCTAGTCTCCCCTTTGTCCTCGTCTTAAGCGCCATCATGTCGTCAAATTCATAGTACCAACTAGCCCAACAATCTGCATTGACAAAATTGAAAATTTAATAAAATTATTAAACAGTTATTCTGACGAAAAACTTCAGTTACCAGTTGAGCCTACACTTTTGGCGTGCCGAGTCAACTGTTAGTCAAATCAATGACCCTAAAAAAACAATGGGACTACCCCTTTAAAAAGGACCATAAACAATACTGTGTTTGAATATTACACACTTGACACAAGCATACTGACAAAAGCAAGATGCAAGTATACTTTCATGCAATGCCAGTGAATTGGAAGCTTCTTTGTTGCAGTGTAATTTCAAGGATAGAGGCAGACTATTTCTTTCACTATCTCCTTTGTAAAGCCCGTTAGCATTGTAAAGAAAATCACCTTGGGCAAGAACGTTGCATGAGCATGACTCTGGTTCTCTGCATATCTACAAACCCAGGCTGACGGCAAACCTTACCTACGATGCTTGGCACTGGAGTGGGTGCAGGAGGTAGCGTAATAATTGGTGCCGTGAAGTCACGGCTTTCTCGGAGGGCCTCATCCATTGCATCAAAAAACTCCCAGTCCCGGCGTCCCCTGCCACTTGCTCGTTTTTCTTGCTTCCTTTTGACATAAGTCCTTTTGAGTCCCTTCCACTTTGTTTCGCATTCCTCTGCTGTTCTTTGGATCCCCTTCCCAGCTAATTCTTCGCTAATTTCCCGCCAGACATGTTTCTTCTTTTTTGGGGGTTATTAAAGTCCACTTTGTGGGTGGTGTAGGCGATAATCAGGGCCAGTGTTTCCTCCCGCCTCCAGGCACCTTGTCCAGGCTCTTCACTGGGTTGTTCTAAACAAACAAAAAAAATATGGAAATTATGAAGGGGAGACCAAAAAATCAGGAATATTTCTTTTTATATATATAGAGTGTTGCAGAAGAATAATTTTCTAGTCTACTTAATTATATTTTTTCTTGTGTCTTTACATAAACCATTTGTTGTGAGTGTACTTCAGCATACAGATATTACTCACGTTCGTCAGGTTCGAAGATCTTCCGGAGCATTCTCCTCATCAACTTCGGCACACTGCAAGTGTTCGTCACTCGGCAGGAAAGCTGCAGTGTCATGACAATAAAGTTAGATCATCTGTATATGATTGTACAGAGTACAAACAGTTAGCACGAACAAGCAGTAGCTGGTTTTCCTATCTTTCTTTCAGAACTTGAAGGCTGCAATCAAAAGCGCTAGTGCAGTGGGAAGTGCTAATTCGGGGCACCAACTCAAGCAGGCAATTTCAATGCTGATCAAATACCCTGTCTTATATTCTGTGAAATGTGGATAGGGATCAGAAAGGGTTGGCCAAGTTACATATTGAAGCGCCTGGTTTAGCTTCTTCTCGCGCGAGCACTTTTGTTCCCCTCAATCCTTTGGTAGTCTAGGATCCAACCAGTGTTGGGAAGTACTTTAAGTACATTGTATTTAAAAGTACTACTTCAAGTAGGTTTAGAAAACTTGTACTTTACTTGAAGTACATTCTCCGAGTATGTACTTCTACTCTTAAAAATAACTGATGCTCTCAGGTTACCCTTGGGGCAATGTATTCCCCAATAAGACAAACTATATAGGGAAATGAAAGGGCATCATGAAAGATTATGATAAAAAGTATGTGTACTTTACTTTAAAAGTACATTGTATTTATAGTACTTTACAAGCATTGTGCCAGTGTGCTTACTACTTTACGTTTAGTACATAACTTCACATTTAGTTTATACTTTACTTCAAGTACTTTTAGATGTACTTACCCAACATTGGATTGGGGGACTTAATGAAATGTTAAAGGTTATTTGCTACATGAAATCTGATTTGATCTGTGGGGAAAGGCTGTTGTTTTGGAATCACGAATGGCTGCTTGACATTCTGTAAATATCTAGCTGTATGTGCTTTTCTGTTTAGAAAATGACAATGGTATTATATTGTCATTTTGTGGGCTTCGTGTACTGTGTTACTTTACAGGAAGACCACATAATGTGTGGCTTCGTGTAAGACTGGTTGTATTACCACTGCCGTGCTGGACTGTTGGGACCTGTTGTATCTAGTGCTTCAAGATATATGTTTTGAATCTGATTACTCCTGCACTGAACACTTTGCTCTCATCTGTCTTGCTTTTGTTTGGGACTTGTGTTCCCTGATATTGAAGATTTTTCAATCCTTGGAAATGTGAGCCAGCGAGGTGGAGGTTCTGGGATTGGGGCTAGAATCTGCCGGCCCTGGGTGGATGTCCGTAATCTGGTTTAATTGTTGCATTTCAAATGACGTATCTCTGTTCTTCGATGGTGTTAAAGAGGTCCATGGCTTCTGTGATGGACATGTATGCCGAGATGCCTAGGACCACCCTTGTTCCCTTGCGGAAGGCCAGAGCATTTATAATATGGCAGGAACTGTTTATATGTTCAGCAAGAAAGATATATTTTTTAAAGCTGAACACACTGGGCATTGATTTTGTTTGGTGGAAGAGATTGATGCTCCAGCACACTCAACCACGAAAAACTATGTCCATGCGAGTTAAAAAGTATACCTAGTCATACACATTTTTAATTTAGATTTTTGAGGTGTCAGACGTGAATAAAGCAATGGTTACATTGGACATTGCTTATTTTATTTTTTATTTTCAGTCATGTCGAACTACATCAGTTTATATTTAGGGTTTTGTCGGGCGTAACTTCCATTTTGAGTTATGAATATAACTTCAATTTTTATTTAGGGTTATGTCGTAGGTAACTTGACAATACTCAATTCAATTCCCGAATTTTGTGGGTATGTGCCCTCATTTTCAATAAGACATATTTATTATTTATGTATCTTGAAAAAGACGGTCTTCATCGGAGTACGCAAGTGTGAGCACGAACTCGCCGGACAGCTCCACACGGCCAAGGGTTTGCGGATGTCGCCTCAGTAGCTCGTAACAGCGGTTCGATTTTGGTCAAGGTGAGAACGAGAGCTTCCTCTGCTGTCGATTGGACGTGGTGTCACTGTATATACACGAATGGCAAGGGGTCTCGCGCTGATGTGCTAGTCTTGAGCTAATTTCTTTATCCACCGGTGAATTTCAGCTCGTACTGCAGCAAAACAACTTAAAATTTGCGAAGCACGGGTTGTCAAAATCGCTTCGAACAGATGTCAAACTTCGCCGCGGCAGACGATCAACTTTTTGTCGGTCATATAGCAGACTACGTACGGTGACTTGTTTTATTGCCGTCTGCAAATGACGCTTCGTAGCATACAAACTCTGTTCTTCGCACGCGCTAGCAGACGAATTCGTCTGCTAGCGCGTGCGAAATATGAAACGTACAGCTGGCTCCGTGAGAGGTGAATTAGATCTCGCGGTGACCAAAACCGGACCCCAGGAAATGGAACGAAACCGTTCTACTTACCATATTCGGTGCCGTCTATCATGTAAAAAACATGCTCCATCCCTTGGCTCATCTTGAAAGATCTCGGAGGTACGAGTAAGGGATTAGTAGGAGAAGGAGATGACGAGACAACCCGATCAGTTTCCTTTCTGTGGTTTCAGGTTCTGCAGAATCCCGCCGTTTTGCCAGGTTTCGCTTTTATTTTTGTTTATTGCAATATTCTCGCCGCCTCCGCCAGTCGGCGCGATAATTTTCATTTTGCCAAATGCACATAGTCGAAACTAGTCGAAGCAAGCCAAAACCCAAACCGAAACTACCGGAACGAGCATAACGGTAGTGACGTCACGGAGCGCGAAGAAGTCACTCGCGCTCCGAGAAATACTAGGTGCACGAAGAGCGCGCTCGAGTGTCAGTCTCCGGCTGCGCTCCTGTCCGTTTAGTGAAAGGAGCGCCATACTCTCGCGCTCCGGAGCGCGGACTTAACGCGCCCGTTGAAATCGGACGGAGTTTCCAAGAATGGTCGAAACGAGAAAAAATGCGATGAGGATCGAGGCGATAGAAAACATTGTCTGAGACGATTGTTGTGATAAAAAAAAAGCCGATGGAGGAGAGAGACGAGACACACTGCGGCGGCGAGAAAGTGTGTCAAGGTTAGGTGATTGGCGAAATCCTGTTGTGCTAGCGTACGGGAATAGTCAGAATAGATAAAACTGAGGACCCTGCTTTGAACGAATTCCAGACTCTTAGTTAAATATGCCTGCCACGGTGACCGTATACGGAGGAAGCGAATTCTAGTTTTGTTCTGACCGAGGCAGTATAAGTAGTTGTTTCACTGGGGATGTAGCTTGTCTGACGTTACGGCGAAAAAATCCGAGAGTACGGTTAGCACCGGCAATGACAGGTGCTCTATGAGTGGTCCATGACAGGTCAGATGTCAGATGAATTCCTAGGTATTTATACGATGAGCAAGTAGCTACTGGGATGCTAGAAAGGTGGTAAGAGAAGGATAGAACACCTGAACTATGGGAAAAAGACTGATAGTTACATTTATTATAGTTTAATGCCTTTTGTCATTTCTGACACCTTTGAACTATAACAGAGTTCATACTGCAAGATTAGTTGATCGTGACGTGAATGAATCGGTTTGTATATGACACAGTCGTATGCGAACAAACGTACTGCAGAATACATGTCATGGTGAAGATAATTAATGCATATTGAAAGGAGAAGGGGGCTAAGAAATATTTTTTGATGGACGCCAGACGTTATCATTTTTGTGGTAGATTTTACTTTGCTAACAAAAGTGCACTGATGCGATTAGTGAGGAATTCGAAAATTAATTTGACTTCAAGGGGTGAACGTTCGTATCGCTTATTTTTATAGGAAGGCGTTGATGAGATAGCTTGTCAAACGTTTTGAAGAAGTCAATAAAGATAACTTCAGTTTCAACATTGGAATCAAAATTCGAGTCGACGTCAGTTAGAAATGCCGTTAGGTGAGCTTCGCATGAGTATGACTTATGAAATCCGTGCTTATGCTTAAAAAGAAGGTTATGAGAGTTAAAAAAATGTTTGAGTAGAGTATATGATCCATGAGTCCTCCGTAGATATGCCGAATCTATTCCACGCTTTGTAACAGTCATTTTTCGTGCTTCTTTTCGTTCATGTGTGCTTCCGAATGACTGGTGGACAGCGCGTGTTGTGCCAATTTATAAAAACGGTGATCATTCTGTTGTAAGCAATTTTTGTTCTATTTCTAACACTTGCAACTCATGCAAACTTATGGAACATATGGTTAGTTGTTATATTAGACATTTTTTGGAAGAGATACATTTTCTGACTTCTTTTCAGCTTGGCTTCCGGCGGGGGTACTTCACAATTACGCAACAAGTTACAACAGTTGATGACTTCGCTGCTACCCGAGACAAGTCTGGACAGATAGACATTCTTTTGTTTAGATTTTAGGAATTGGTCCCGCATGGTAAACATATTTTTAAACTAGAACGTCTTGGGGTACCACAAGAGATAGTTAATTGGATAGGATCGTATTTGTTCAATCGTAGCCAGTTTGTTGAAGTCGGAGGACATTTTTCCGGTATCTCAATGTTTCCTCTGTAATTCCCCCGGGGCAGTGCGCTTGGTCCCCTGCCATTTCTGGTCTATATAAATGAGATCGTATCAACTGTGAGTACTAGCGTTAGCATACGCTTATTCGCGGATGGTTGTGTTTTGTTTAAAATCATATCCTCTGTCAATGACCAAAAATGCTTAATTCTTCTCTTACTCTAGTTGACAATTGGTGTAATGAGTGGGAAATGCAACTGAATTTCGCGAAGACTGTTCACTAACGCATGTCCAGGATAATTAAACCTTTAAATTCACATATCAAGTAAATACTGTTACAGTAGCAGAAGTGAATGAATACACATATATTGGATAACCCTAACAAGCAATCTGCGATGGTCAAGGCATATCCAAAATATCAGCTCCCCAGCTTTTCAAAAAATAAGTTTCCTACGACGCAAGTTAAGAAATGCTCCAACCTCCGTTAAACTCCATGCGTACAATTCCTTGGTAAGGTCAAAAATAGAATATGCTAGTATAATCTGGGATCCGAACACGAGAAAAGATGCTTCAAAACTTGAGATGGTGTAAAGGAGAACAGTCCGTTTTATTTATGGAAAGTACAAGAGGATTGACTCCCATCTTCCAAGGCCAATAGGAACCACCATAATTTTTCTCTTCAACCAGTATTTGCTCGAACCAATATTTTCACGTTCTCATATTTTCCACGCACCATATCAGACTGGAACGCCCTCCCTTACAATATATTCACAGCCCGTAGTTTTAATAAAGTACTTGATGATCATCCTTTTTAGGTATTGCTGATGTGCTGTTATGTTGTAAGCCTCTTTGAACAAACGTTGTATAAACGTTTTTTGGCGTTGATTGTTAGTTATGAAAGCGTTAATTAATACTAATTATGATAGCCATGTGTAATGATGGTTTGAATGTTTACTATATACCACACCTGCATGGGCCTGTCAAAAGACCTGCAGTATGTAATAAATAAAATAAATAAATAAATAAAATGAAACGCTGGTAAACGAAATAGGAGGATAGTTACTGATTAGTTAGCGATCGCCTGTTTTATGAGCGGGTACGACGTTAGCGATTTTCCAATCAGATAAAATCTCGACGAGTTTAAGGGACTGAGGGAATATATCACAGAGGAAAGTGGAAGAAATATGTTTAGTGTTTAGTAATACTTTAGAGTTAATTTGATCATCTCCGGAGCTGGAGGACACCTTCAGTTAATCAATCGGCCTAAGTATCCCAGAGCGGCCAATTAAGATAGGATCCATAAGAGGGTGAAAGGATTGGCACTAGTCAGGAATGTCTAGAGAGTTTTTGCTTGTAAAGATGGAGCACGAAAAAAATTAATAGGAAGAGTGTGTGTTCACCTGAAAGCGGAAGCCCGTCCTCATCTACCAATTACGAGGAAGTGATAGTGCCGGATTGATTATTTTCCAGAAATGTTTTGGTTTGATGGTTAGAATGTTGGGAAGGTCGTTTGTGACTATAAAATTTGAATTTGGCGAGACTAATAGCGGATTTGTAAGCCCTTGCGCATTCTTGATATGAGTTCCAAGAAGCCGCAGTGCTACACAGCCTTTTCCTGTGCATAGTAGTTTTTTTCTGTTGGATTGACTATGAACAGTCTTATTCAAGTGAAAGCCTTATATGTCTCATGTCTCATCGTTCAGTTGACCTTCAGAAAACTACGTCGGCGTCGGCGACACGAAAGCTACCAATGAAATGGCGCCAAAAGTGCGTCGTCAGAGAGCGCGCTGTCTTCGGAGGTTCGCTATCACCGGAACTACAGCCGACCCCACGATCTGAGTGAGCCAATGAAACGGCGCCAGAAATGCGTCGTCAGAATGCGCGCTGTCTTTAGAGGTTCGCTATCACATTTACGTGACCACTCAGGCGAATTAGAGGCAGGCAATGAAATTAAGAAGGATGACAAAGCGAATTGAGAGGAATCAAAGGGAATTAAGTAAATCACGTGTCTGTCTTTAAAGGGTAACTGCAAGAAAAATAGTGTTTTTTTAAACAGCCTAATGTGGACAAGCATTTCACAAAACAAATCTCTCGCGAAAAAACAAATTTGTTCTAGCAATATTTACGCCACAGGACGTAATTTAGTCGTGGTCACAACTTCTCCACATTTGAAACTCCCGCTCTTTCGACGCGCGCGGAGTGGCTGTTTTACGTCACTCCGTGACGTATAGCAGCCACTCCGTGACGTATAATACCAACTTTGTGGCGCGCGATTTAAAACTGGCAAAATAGCCGCAAACTAAAATCAGTCTCGCGCAATAAATATTGCTGTAAAAATTTTTGTTTTTGGCGGAAAAATTGTTTTGTGACATGCTTGGCCCAATTAGGCTGTTTAATAATACACTTTGTTTTCTTTGCAGTTACCCTTTAATGCATCGGCTCTTGGGATTTCGCCTTGAAGTCGTCTCAGGGATAACATAAGAAACCCTGTGAATTTTGTACCGAGGGTTACTGTTATCAGATATAATGCGTGTCAGTGGAATGAATCGTTTGACTAAATAAACCAGTTTATCTTTGTAGAGAGTCCAGTTTTCATTGACCATTGTTTCCGTGAAGTTAACTGAGAAAGTCTGATCAAAATCTTAGAGGTTCGAGTTGATAGATGCGTAGTCAGCTCTCGCGTAATTGCGAATGAATTTGCAGTAATATGATTTACGAGGAGCAGCGAGAGAGATTTAGATCGATGCACTAATACCGGGTAAGTACGCAATGTTACTGAAGAGTGAGAGGTATTGGATTAAGCACAAGTTCAGTATATTGCTTCAGCGATCAGTAACCCTTGTGGGCTGAGTGATAGCATTTGAAAAGTGGAAATCTTAACAAAAGTCTTTAGGTTCTTGAGAAAATTCGCTACTAGAAGAGAGGGTAGACCAGACAATGTTCGGGTAATTGAAATCAACAGAGAGACTAACAAAGACGTTAGGGTACTTATTACTTGTGATTTAAGATAGACACCTATATAGCTCGGTAACGAAGTTTTTCGTTACTCTGCGATGTAAAACCGTGACACTTCGAAAAACCGGCGTCCCTCGGCAAAAAATGCGTTGAAAACAACGCACACTATGTTGAAAAAGATAGTTCGTCAAGCCCCGACGTCATTTATATCAAGGAATGAGTGGAAGCGATTGGCTGGAGGAGCGATATGAATCCCTTTGAGGGGCAGTTGCTATTTAATTCTTGATCTGTCAGATAATAGGAAACAAAATTGAAAATGGCCTTTCTTTTTCTTAGTGATTTTCAATTGTTACAAAATCAGTAACCTGCCTACGCTTGAGTGACTTTTTGGGAAGGGTGTGCGTTTTCAATCTGGGTGAAAACTTGTATGAATGTTGAACCCATTTTTTAAATCATTATATAACAATATAATATAAATTTCCTGAAGCTTTTTATGCAGAGTTACAAAGCTAAAATATGTGGACAATTTTGCATCATGTGTCACGCTTGTGAGTTTTTAGTAAAAAATAAAATTCCTCTGTAGACAAAAATATATTTTTTACAAATTTACTATATTTCCAGTCTCTGGTCAGTATATATAAAGCCCAAAGAAACAACGGGTTGAGTTTTATAACTATTAAAAATGTCGTCTTCACGCAAGTCGTGTTGCGCACTTAACTGACAGCGAATTTGTGACTTTTGTTCAGAAAGATATTTTTCTCTCGCAAAAACATTTCACAAGCATCTTCCGGGCGCACAAAAAATAAAATATTAGTTCTAAAAACGAAAAATGTCGACCTGAAATGATGATTCAATCTTATCTGAAAAAGCCTTGCAGCAAAAGGTTTGTCAGACGTTTTATGGGAGTTCAGTTTACCAGTTTATCACCAGCTGTTCATTGAAAATATCTGAAATTCACAGAGCGCACCGAGCATGTTTCCTCTACCAGTGTTATTTTTTAGATAATGCCCGCCAGCTGTTACAGCTTTAAGAGAATGCGAAACAAGGGCATGCAGGAATTCCTTGTACCAAGTCGTTTTCTGCTCACGTGTCAACGCCTTTACTCCACGAATCATCCTCTCGTTTGTTTCATACACCCTGCCTCGCAGTAAATCCTTCAGTGGCACGAAAAGTTTAAAATCTTACTGCGCCAAATCAAGACTGCCGATTTGGTGCCATGAGAGTTTTATTCGGAACTGCGGATGGGCACTGCACCATGTCTCGGCTGGTGGCGATGTCAGGATGCCTCGACCATAGCCAATAATGCAGCTCCGTTTTTCTACGTCATAACACCTTAATTATCCAAACTCTGCTTCCAATGGCACACTTATTGACTGTACAACTTCTATACACATCGTGTAAACAAGTGTGAATGTTATTCACAGTTTATTTCTCCATCACTAACAATTGAATTACATCTTAATGTTTTCAACGTGTGTTGCAGGCGCCACTTTCACGGTCTACAGCAGCAGTTCCCTATGTACCATCGGGTTCAAATGAAATGCGAACAGTGACGGAACTGGGTGCCCACTACTGGCGCAGCTCCCAAACTGATGACACCCTGAACTGAGGGTCAATAAAGATGTTTTCTTTCTCTCTCTCCCAAGCCTGCGGTGTTCTTGGCGAGATTCAACCACATCTGGGTAGGGCGCTGCGAGATTGTGCGCCCTACTCCGATGTGTTTGAACCTCGTTAAGCACAACCCACGCTTGGAAGCTGCGCTGGTAGTGGGCTCGAAGTTCCGACACTGTTCGCGTTTCATTCGACCCGATGGTACGTCGACCGTGATATCACATAGATGTATACATGAAACATTAGTTCTGTGATCTTAAAACGTTTATGTTTGCTGTATTTTATTTACGTCAACGAAACAAATGTGAGGAAATACTTTCTGAACAACCCTTGTAAATTCTCTTCGCCTTTAATAATTGCACCGCATGAAGATGTCAGCGGAATTTTATCAAAACTTAACCAACCCATTGCGTGCAATTCTCAAATTTGCGAACGAAAGACTTCATATCTTCCGATTTGCAGAGCAGTGCGCTCAAGACGCCTAATATATGCAAATGTGCGTAAATTAGGGGTCGTTTACACTTGATCGTTATATTTAATAGCATTCACTAAGGTCCCTGGTGGAAAAAAAACAATATTTTTTCTTAGAAGTTTTTTTCTTTTACCTGCCGGATCCAGTTTGTGACCACCGCTTATAATTGTGTTTACAACGTATAGTTAATTTGGGTTAAGGCATCATGTGTCCGTTTTTTTTTATTTGATAGATTGCAACGACAAAATTAAGACTGCCTCACGCAGCTGTTATAAATGCAAAATATACATTTCTCGTGCGTTAATATATTCTGAATGGAGCTGTTAGCAATTGGCCGACACCGTCCAGCACTTAACTGGCCGCATTTCACCAGGGCAGGTAAGTTAACCAGTGCATGTCCGCATTCACCAATTTACACTGCGCGATAGACTTAATGCGAACACGGCGTCGGAGCTTTTTGGGGAATTGTTCTTATATAATAACTGTGGTGTAGTCAGTAAAGACCTGGGTAGAACTTCGCATTGTTAATGTTGTTTCCTCTCGAGCATAAAATTGTTGTGTTTATGTTTATACAGCCGGAAGTTAGCCTGCCTCAGTGGGCGTCTGGTGTCTCAGCTGTAGATGAGCAATTTAGCCAGTGCGGTACAACCGCTAACCTGGGGTCTTTAACGTGCACCACGCAGTAGTGATACACGACCGCACGCCGGTACGATGCTCATCCAGATCGAAGCGGGCAGGGTGGGATTCGAATTCTCATTCAATGGTATTCAGTGCACCCCGTCGTCGTCGTCTGTTATGCAGTCGAGGCTACCACAATATTGATGCAAAACAAATTTTGTTGCTTATGGTAGGACTCATTTTGAATAAATTTCACCATTCTATTAGTTATAAGAACTGGAATTTCGGAGTCAAAGTTAGTACCGAAATCGAAACACAATCGGGACAGGAAATGCCAAACATCAAATCAAATCAAATAAATTAAATATTTTATTTTCCCATTCAACAAAAAAGGGGGTAGGGGGCAAGAAAAAGCTGATAAATCAGCTTGACATGGTCCTAGGCCACCCTACAGAGGCAGTGGCGGCGGCAACGGAAAAATATATACTGAAGAGTTAGGAAGTAAAATAGTGAAAATACAAAAGGGCGTGTCAGGAGCAATGGGTAGAAATATTAAACAACATTGGGAAACTGACTAGCACTTTCCCTATCGTCACACAAAACTCGACTTTCCTTAGAAAGCCTGAACTTAAAAAAAAGTCAACCCTAATTAAAATTGGACATACTAAAAGAAAATAAAAGTTGTTTACAGCGTAGATCCTGATTGCCTTTTCAAATTGCAGAATATGTGAAAAAGGAATGAACACTGTACGAAGGATCTACAATAAACTACACAGAAACAGTCAACATCCGAGAAACGCGATGGGAATACGGTATGTAATACAATACACTGCGAGGTAAAGTAAAATAAAAATACAAATTGAGTGCGGATAGCGCCGTTCACACTTTTGTTTTGTGTCTTTTTTCATGGTTGTAAAAGTTCCGCAATTGTTTAAATGATACGTTATGTATATCTAGCTCGTTACATGACAGATAATTTAACAATTTTGGCAAAGTGTGCCTCAACGTTTGATCTCCGTATGCAGTTCTGTTAACATCGGGACACTCTCCTGAGAAATTTACGCTTCTGTGAGTACGCTCAGAGTGTTTATTAGCGTTGAAATATTTATTCTGCTTTTTTATTACACACATTCTATTCTCGTGCGTAGGAGAAAATGCCTTGGTTGTGCCTTTTCTCTGTTAGTCGGAGAACGATCGCTCAACTTGCACAAAGACAAGCGGCAAAAACCTGAAGGCTCGTTTTACGTACAAGTTATAAACGCCATTTGGAGTTTTTTGGTGAACGTACCCACTCTACCTCAGAGTTTTTCTCAAGTGACTTGCAAAGTTTCTCTTTAGGCAAACCGTCCAACTTCTCTGCCACATAATTCAAGATTTAAACTGCGTCTCTACATCAAGCCTCGCGGTTGCCTTGCAATCGCGTTCGGAATAAATCCGTACTTCTCGATACTGTGGGGCTCACTGGAAAGAGCGTCGCTGGTCAAAATTTCTTTTATCAGCTTCGCGGCAGTAGTTGTCCTCTTTAATTTTTTCACAAAGTGCCACATTGTCGCGTTTTTTACGTAGTACATTGTTGCTTTTAGAAATGTGCCCTCTCGGTTTACCACTAGCTCAGGAGCTAAGGGTAGGTTTGTAGTGGAGGCGAAGAGCGAAAGGTTGCTTTACAGATAGTGAGAGCACTTTTCCAGGTCAGAAAAAAGTGAACTTACCGTGGGGTGCAACTGGCGAATCAGCACGCGATTCAGAGCGCGAGCAATGCAAGTGACATGCTTTAGGTTAGTAAATATGTACTTGGAGACTCTGGAATGCGGGTTTCATATATGAAGCTTGGTTAGTCGTCAGGGCAATCATCCTTTTATACAGGACACAATCGAGCCACAACCTCTTGCAAGAAGTCAAATTCATGCTGAATCGTCCCACCGTTAGTTTCCTCCACAAAGGTAACACTTAGGATCGCAGGCCAACAAAATTATCTGTCGAGGGAAGCCACACGTACATTAACAACGAAACGGTGGCATGGATGAGTTATCCCGTTCTGTTGAAAATGTACGTCCGAGTCAATCACATGTGCACGAATGTTCTCAATACCTTCCCGGTAGATCCTTTCGAGGTTCGACTTTATGAGGGATGTCCTGTCAGGGAGGTTCTGTCCAGACAACTTAGAAATAAAATATGAACCTCTGGGTGATCGAGCTTCTGAAAGGGAATATTGACACTTGCAAGTCGGTGGCGTAGTATACCTAGCGCTTTAGAAGGCAGGGAAGGCGGCAGGCTCATATAAGGCGCAGCGCATGCAGTTTGAACGCCGTAGGAGCCGTTGGCGAAAGAATGCCACGCTGGCTCCTTTCTGATGCAAAATATTATCAATGGGGCAAAGGCACATTGTATACAGGCGTTTCAGTTATGTAGCTGGACACTTAATGGAAAATCAGGGCAATCGGGTCAATATTACATCTTTCGAGACATTCAATGTAAAATAGGGACAATTCGGGACAGCAAAGTTAATGAAAACCAAATAGAAATTGGTTGACAGATGCGTAGTGGTAGCTGACGCTGTTATCGGGACACTTCAAAATCAGGACATGTGCCGGGAAATCTCAGCTCTAGTTATAACTTTACAAATTAAAAAAAAAAACAAAAAAAAACGTTGGTGATTTTTTGAGTTAGCAGTGTCGGACTTTCTACATAATGCTGTAGCCTGCTGAAATATAACTGTTTAGAGGTGCCCTGACTGCATACCATAGTTTGGGTAAAACAATACAAAACGCTTATGGACAAGGACTACGCATCCACTACCTTACAGTAAACGCTGTGTCAAAAACTTTAAATTCAAATAAATGCGGAATGAAAGACTATGATCACTGACAGAATAATAACGGCAGGGCATGTCTTTCGAACGCCTAGACTCTAGCATGTTCCCCATGCCATCCGTCGTGCTTTGGGTGCGCGCGCGCGCTCGAGGTGTACGACAGGCTGAGCGTCGTCGAAGATAGGAAGCTTGCACTTATGGCTCGACTGGTGAAGCTCCTCCATGTCGTTTTCACCTTGTCAGTGACTACGCCAATAAGCTTTGGATTAACAAGTTGACCTCGGATGAAAGTCTAAGAGTAACGTCTACTTTCTCAAAACGTAACTCAATTCAGGCTGTTTCCTTTTTGGGCTGACAATAGATGTTCTGCAGTTTAGAGTTTATTTTTTTCGAAAATGGCAATGACAAAGGTTTTTAGCAACAGGCTCCTTTGCAAAGTACCGACCGCGTGGACCTTGTCCACAAGCATCGGAGCGGACAAAGCCCCATCCATTTCCGGGGAGTATCGCAGCGACCCATCACGTTCGACGGCTTGTGGTCGACGCTTATCGCTGAATATACTCTCTCTCGTGGTCCCTTCAAACCAACCGATTCCTTCTGGTATCTTTCCACTCTGAATACGTCGCCATAAACGGGTGGCGAACTTGGGGCGAATGAACCGTCGAACCGGTCCAAGGGCACTGCTCGTTATAAAAGGTGCCTCTTGCCCCGGAAGGAGTGCACTGTAAGCCTTTCTCCCGGCGTTGCGATATGGAGACGTCCTGGTTTCTGGTCTACTGCTTCCTTGTTCTTGGGTCCGGAGTTGAGTGCGCTTCAAAGGCACCTGTAGAAGGAGAGATTCTTGATGAGGAACGGGGAAAGATGTACGCAAAGGAAGCGGAGGTCTTACTCACAGACATGTGTTTGAAGTCTACCGAGGTATCGTGGAACTACGGCAACAATCTGACGGAACATAACAAGAATTTGAGCGTAAGTTCATTTTCTAAAACTTCAAATACTTTCTTGCTGTAGAGGCCTCGGACTTAAACGTTATGAAAAGCGCTCGAAAAAAAAATGAAAACGGCAGTTGTTGCAGATTTTTTCTGCTGCCAAGTTGATTTCGCGTCTCTGTCCAGTTGCGTGGTGACGTATTTTCAAGGCCTCATTTCCATATCGCGTGTTTCGCACCTTCTCTTCACCTGCGTCTTGGCGTCTTGTAAAAGTTAAGTTTCAGTGGTGCGTCTCATCGCCGAAGCTGTGTTGTTCGCAGCGCCGGGAAAACTCGCGTCCTATAGCAAAGCATGGCTGTAACGTCTTTCATTAAAACATTTCAATGCCTTCGGCATAACTTGTTGTGAGAGAAATATTGTGATTTTTATTCTAAAGAATCACTGTGTTAGCTAGTATAGTGCCTCTAACTAAAACAAAAGAAATCAATATCGTTAAATTTAGACGAAGAAATTGCATGCTCCGTTCCAAACCGAAAAATTTGCGACGCCATTCCTGCGTAAATACTTTAGCTTAATAAAAAAAAAGGGCTGATATACCGCTTTTGTTTTAATATAATCTGACTGCTAGTAGGAGATGCGAGGTATTTATCTCAAGAGAAAGAGAGCATGTAAAACTATTACGGATCCAGATCTAGCGTTTCCCTCTTTTCCAGGTTAAAGTTGCTATTAAATATACTTGGTAATTATTGGGTTACTTTGTGAACCTATGATACGCGAAACAAGTGATTTCTTTGAAATAGTGAGCCTAGATTGAAGAGAATTTCCATCTCAAACCATGGAAAGTGCTTGCAATTTAATGCCGGACGCCTCCCGCGCCGATTGGTCGCAAGTGCGCATGCGCTGCGTTGTCGCCTGGCCAGGAGGAAAGCGGACGGAAAGGCCGAGACATTTGCAGGCGATCAAAGCTTTCTGTCATATCCTGGCAGCTCGTATTGCAAACGCGGTCCCCAAGTTACGTGACTCTGATCGAGCAGTTGGAAACTCGAGTTTGAACTACGTGAAAGCATCTGGAAACAGAGTAAACAACTTCCAAATATCGAGAAATATTTATACAAACGTTTGGAACGTTTTGGTTGAAAGTACACGATTAAACAAACCCGAAAGCTGAGAAATATCTCTCAAAGTTGACCGATGGGAATAATGTGACTTCAGGTTTGAGAAAAAATGTGTTCATGGTTTGGATTTTATACACAAAAGTGTAAAGCTCGAGTGTGACGAAAAAGGGTTACACGTAGGCCAAGGCAACATAAAACATGGATAGCCCAATGCAGGAAATGAACAAGCATCCAACGCTTATAGAAGGCATAATATTTAATACATAATCATAACTAGGCACGATAATCGCAAACAGCGAGATTCACAGGGGGCTCAGCGGGAATCAAACACCCGGACCATGCAATCCACAGTACGAAGTTTTTGCTTGGCACCACAAGCAGGAGGGGAAAAAGAGCCCAAGCAGCTGGACTCTGTATGAGTGGTCACCGACGGTCGCCTGCAGTGGCACGCGATTTTCCGCGGCCAGTGGTACTATGTCCGGCATGCGTATAGTGCAGCAAACTTACTCCAGCATTTTTAGTACGCACGCGACCATCTGCGTTTAATAGTCATACTGAGTTCGCAGTTAGTCCGCAGGCGACCTTCAGCTGCGACTTTATACTTGGTCCAGCGTGCTTATTCTGCAGGCGACAGTCGGTGACAAGTTTTGTTTAATCCAGAATACTTAGTCCGCAGGCGACCGTCGATAGCAAGTCGTAGTTAGTCCAGCATACTTAGTCTGTAGGCGACGTTCCGTGACGAGTTACACATAGTGCGGCACAATTAGTCCTCAGACGGCCGTCGAGAGCGAGTCATACTTAGCCAGCACATTTCGTCCACAGGCGGCCGTCGGCAGCGAGTCATACTCAGTCCGCAGGCGACCCTGGGCGGCGAGTTAGGCTTAGTCGAGCATACTTAGTCCTCAGGCGACCTTCGGCCCACAAATCTTTCCTCACTCACATGACGAAGCCTAGCCCTCCCCCTGAACTCACGACATCACGGGGTGGATCACAACGTACCAAGGGATAGCGCAGCGGGTGCATATGACGCCACAAAAATGTATATAAGTCAACATATTGAGTAAAGGGCGGAATAAGCCATCTTTTTTTGCGATTACTTTATTTCCAAGAACCGAGTCTTCACAATCTAAGAAAAAGAAGATTGAAGACCCCAGACACACTCACAAAAAAGTACAGCCTATGAAAAACTCTTAATTAAAACATGCTGGCCGAAGCATTCCACTCCTGAATAAACTTAAGCTTGTCTTTACAATTTTGATAAGCCCGCGGAGAACATAGGAGTGTGTCGTGTGTGCAGGGCGCCCGTAATCATCCAAAGTTCCCGGCAACCAAGCATAAAAATCTTAACGCACACAGGAAACATTCTGCGCTCCCCGGGTTTATAAGAATGATCAAGACAAGTTTAAGTTTTCTAAATAAAAGCAAAACAATAAAAATAAAGTAAAGCTCACAATTTGTTAAGGCTTTCAAAAACAATATTCGCACATGTTTGATTTTCGCAAGAGAGATCATGATTCCCATAATGTAGCAGATTTTACCTGCTCATGTAGTATTTAAAACTAAACTGCAGCTGTCGCAGATTTGTTCAGCTATCAAACTGATTTGGTCACTCGGTTTAGTTGCGTCGTAACGTCTCGTCCAGGCCCCGCTTTCGCGTCGCGTATTTGTCACCCTCTATCCAGCTACGTCGTGGCGTCTTGACAAAATTACGCTTCGGCGTTGCGCGTCATCGCCGAAGCTGCGTCGTCCGCAGCACCGGGAATACTCGTGTCCTATATTTGATAAATACGGTTAAAGTACCACGCTTGCTTCACTTCCTTAGTATATTTTAAAACAATTTTATCACAGAATCAAACCGTTCGTCTTTAGGTCGTTTGTTTTAGAGTGCCTTCGTGTGTTTCTTTTCGAAATATATTATTACGATACGAGTCCGGCAATCAGAAAACAAGACTGCCAGCATCGGTGTAGGCTTAGTTTGGGATTTGCAGCAAAGGGAATATGTTTAAAAAGGCATCAAGCGCTTCACTCGGAGGCATAGGATGAAATGAATGCTAAACGATTAAAGTTACTCATACTTTGTCCATGTTTTGCTATAAGAGGGAGCAAATAGGCGTCTTGGGAGGATGGTGTCGCACGCCCTCATTGAAACCTACGGTATGCCTTGTGCACCGAAGGTAAGGCCGTCGGCTCTTTCATTGCAGATCGAGCAGAGTCTAGTGTCTGGTGCCCTCTACAAGGAGGTTTGGAAGAACATGACGCAGTTCAAGTGGACCACGTTCAAGGATGAGCAAACGCGCACCATCTTCAGACGCTTCTCGACTCTGGGAACCTCGTTGCTGCCCGAGGACAAGCAGAAGGAAGTATGTCGGCACAATAGACGTATAAAATAATAGTCACAGGCAGTGCAAGCAGAGCAGGGCGCGGCGAGTTTCGAGGCATATCATTATCGCTCCCCAGCCAATGAGCTTGCTGCGTTAGCCAATAAGAACGCCGGGGAGCCAATCAGGAAGTAAGAAGCGTGAACAAACATAAGCCACACCCTGCGGTAGCTCAAGCTGTCAGCGACTCCGCACTTTAAACAGAAAGTCTGTCAGTTCACTTTCCTGCCAGAGCACGAAGGCATTTAATCCCGGAGAGCTCAGCGAAGGTTTGCGCTGGTTGGCCGAAGGATCCGAACGAGAGACAATGTTCAGAATACTATTGTATCTGAAGATTGCGATGTGCGTAGGGACATTGAGCAAATGAAACGTCATGCTCATTCTATGTGCGCACATATTATTTTGGTGTCTAACTGTAACCTGAGATTTTTCATTCGCCGGGATCCTTCTTGCACTCTCCGTCATTGACTCTCCGCGTTTTCTAGGAACGTAAGCTCAGAAACTTTTTTTAAAGTTTTTTTTATGCTGCGGTGCTTTCGTAGCCAATTAATGCCCACCCATGAAAACGAAAAAAATATATACAGTTTTATCAAGCTCCTCAGCAGTAGATATGTCGGAAATGGGCGTTGTCAGTTTTTTGAACCTGACTACAAATATTTATAATATTTTTCAACGAACTGAGAGAAATAAAGATGTATCGACCAGTGAAAAAGTTTATTTTCCAACAGAGAAGGTAAGCACTATGTACGATGGTTAAAGTAATCTTTCTTTAGAGAGCTAATTTTGATACCTTGTACATGATTCAATTCAAGCTGAGTTATTGAATGTAGTTCATAACATATGCCCAATATTATTATGTTTCCCTCTCCACTAAATAAAGTTTTTAACCCTAGCGTATTTAACTGTTAATTGTCTGAAAATTACGCTGAGCAAGTCTAACAGGTGTTTTTGCTTCACCTAGCTGGAGCTTACGAAAGTGCACAGGAGCAACTGAATGTTGTTAGCAAGCGTCTTACAAAAGTACGCGTGCTTTTGGAGTGCTTTCAGTTTCTTTAGTTAATTCAGTCTAATTAGCTAAATTTGTAATTATTCCTTTAAGGGCCGAGGTGTGAATTAGGACGTTGTAGAGCGTATTGAAAAACATCAAACTAAGCTGTTTGCTACATGATACGCTTGAGCGCACTTCTATTTATAGCCTAAATAGAAAGCCCGCAGAATATAAAAAAAAAAAAAAGAACAAGATGGGCTCTGGAGGAACGAAGTCTGCCTTATCACTGGCACGCTGTCCGAGGCAGTGCTTCGTGTTGGTTTAGGCCCCGAAGTGAGGCGCGAGCACAGCCTGCTGCAGAGCTCTGTCTCGGAGAGCTCGCCCATTATACAGTGGATTTTGTTAATTCGGAGCACGTCTGAGAGCGCTGCAAGCGTGACGGGCGGGCGTGCTGTTACATGGTCTTTTTGATATATTTCGCGGGCTTTTGTTTTAGGCTATAAAAAGCGCGCAAACCGTATCATGTAGCAAATACCTTCATTTTCGTTTTCAATGCGCTCTACTACTTTCCATTTCCCACCTCAGCCCTTAAAAGAATAATTAAAAGTTATCTAATCAATCTTAATAATTAATTAACTAGGCGCACTAAAAATTGTCCACTATTGTAAGATGCTTCCTAACAAACGTAGAGTTCGTTTGATTTCCACAGAGAGGTTCGTTTTTTTAAACTTTGGTGCAAGTTATCTGGGATACCCTGCATAGTGTCATGCTAACCTATCTTCGATATTTCAGTACTTGAAGATAGTTGCCGATATGAAAGGAAATCATGGTGCTGCAAAGATCTGCCCCTTTCACCGTATGACCAACCAAAGTGACGAGTGTAACGTGCCCTTAGAACCAAGTAAGAAATGTGTGCTTTATTCAGCGTATAACCTTTATGTTGATGCATATCGTATGCTACCTTAGAGAACACAACTAAAATATGTTTGCTTTTTTCCCTTTCCACTAGACTTTGATGGGTCACACTTATTTTAAATGTCCCTGGCTCATACGACTCATTATTCAGTTTAATTGTTTTAGGATATATTCTAACATTTCCGCATTTTGCAACTGCTTATAGGTTGTTTGTTATCTGCCTACCACTTTTACAATGGTTTTATATTCGAACACACCAAGAACCCTAAAAACAGCCCAACTCGACAACTGCTCTGCGTTTGAGTACGCGGACGACAATCAATGTTATCCCAGGAGCGAGCTGAACAGACGACTAAGTCCAGAAAGCTTCGGTGATTTGAACGGGTTCGTTCCGATATTCAGAATTGCCCCTGTGACAGCTATCGTAACCAAATTACATTGAACTCGTGTCATACTAATGGCGGCTTTATCGTAGTTTAGGAAGGAAGAAGTTTAAGCCGCGTCCTAATATATGATACGAGTGATGTACACTTGAGATGTTAGTATAAGGCGACGCCAGACTTGAAATGCGTGCGCTGCATCAGCTTTCACTCTGGTCCAATAGACGCTTTGCAGCAGCTATTGCATGGGAGCCGCCATAACTGACCTTCAGTTTTTGTTTCCTTGTATTCCATTTTCTTCCCTTCATCATTACAATAACAGGCCAGGTTATTGCCATCTTAAATTCTATTGTGTCCTTCTTCCTAGCATTGGCCTTTCGGGAGGCTTGTCAACACCCGTTTCAGTGGCTCGGTATCTCCGTTAGAGAAGAAGGTCAGGCAATGGCGGCTGTAATCTGGATCGTGTGTAAAGCGTCTATATATATGCATATTGACAGTCGGCCTTAACGGCCCTTGATGCAGATAATTTTATCAAGAGCTTTATTCAAATAAATGCTTCGTGAAAATAGCTTTTTTTTTGTTGTCGCGAAACTAAAGCAAACTCGAGAAAAACTGTACAGTGAAGAATAAATTCCCATCTGCCGCTGACGTACGAAAGTGACGGTGCTGGGCAAAATATTTTACTCCTTTTACTGTCATATAGTGTGACCAAGGTTAAGCCGTTGTTTGAGCCACCATATGGCACTGAATCTTAGAGAGGGCCCATTGTGCCATCTGGTTTGTGACACTGTGCACGCCGTTACGTGTGTTCAACCTCACTTCACATATTTTCTATAGGTTTTTTGTTGTTGGAATGTGGGGAAGATGGTTAGGACGAATTTTAGCTGAAGGAATGCGCACTTTCCGTGACCTGTAAAAATTACCGACGAAATTCTAACGCTATTCTAGTAATTATACCAAAACCTTAATAACAACCATAGCGAAACACATTATAAAAATTCAATCTAGAGAATAAAAAAAAAAACTGAGCAAAACGCCAATTATTAATAAAAAAAAGGTAAAATATAGGTAAAGATGACAGGCGCAATAATACCGTTCGTGTGGTTAAAGTAAGTGCTTTGTGAAATAATTACTCCACCACACAAAATTGCGGCATACACAAAATGAATTCACACACACACAAAAAAAGCGTGCTGGTTAAAAAGACAATACTAAAGAGCAATGATAAAAACATAATTTTAATTGCTTTTTAATATGCCAGGAAAAAAAAACTATACTTTTTTAGGATGTTCTAATTCCTTACTTCTTCTCCTACCTTTCACCGAGAATAAGCTTGTTTCTCAATGTGGCGTTGCCTTAGAGTTCTCACAGGCGTAGTCTAATGACAAATGTCACCTGAATTCATTATACTCTTGGTGATGGTCTCGCTTCAATGAACAGTCAATGTTGAAACCATACTTTCCTTGGACAGCTATCAAGAACATTCTCCAGGACTCCAGGGACTACGACGAGCTGCTTCATGTTTGGAACGAATGGCGAAAAGTATCGGGAAGGCCCTTGAAGGCGCAGTATTCTCGCTACGTGGAACTCCAGAATGAAGCCGCTAAGATAAACGGTAATCACGAGTTTAAACTTGCAGTCAAGCTGGATCGTCAGCGGAAATATGGAAGGACATTGAAGTCGGCTTTGAGATCGTCTTTCTATCGCTCAAACTCAATGTACATGCCCTGAGAATCATAGAAAACCCACAGTGACAATCAGGACAGGCAATTTTCTCTATTAAAACGCGACCGCACTTCGCGACATACCTGGTTTTCTGGGATATATATTAGAAAGGGGTGTGGTACTATGTTCGGTCGTGGTTTAAACAATGAAAAAGGTCACGCTTGAATGTAATTCAGCATTTGTTTCAACGCTTAGCTTGCGTAAATACAGTTCTAACCATTAAAGTTTAACTTAAAGCCTAAAATGAATCTCTTTTAAGAGACCTCTTAAACGTAACGTGTTAGAAAAGAAATAAATGTTTAACCTAGCTAAATAGACAGTAAATGTGTTATGGTGACCTTTACCTTTGAATTCCGATTGCCCTGGACTATTCATTGCACTTTAATACAGTGAATATTACCTTCACGTTTTACCTCAACTTCTCCACGGTGCTTATCACTACGATCGTTCTGAAAAGAGAGCTTTGTGATTTTTTATTATTTTTCGTTAGCAAACATAAACACGTCCATCTCAATATATAGAGCTAACACCTCAATCACCTTTTGAAGACAATGCAAACAACTTATTTAAGTCTATATTTATTAAGCATTTTTGTCGGTTTATATGAAAGGTTAGCAATGAACAACACAAGGGTTAATAAATTTTCAAGAAAATGTTAGGCCGCCCTGACCTTGATGCAAAGCCTCTTTGAAAAAGAGCGGCTCGCCAATAAAACCAGCTGAAGACTAATTACTTCCTGAAGATTTTACTTCATTTGAGACAATACGATACTCTGCAAGAAGAAATTTACACTTTTTAAGAGATTTTAAACAGCCCTTTACGCGCAGAAACGGTCTACTAAGGCTGTACGAAACTATTGATCTAGACATCTGTAGTCTCACCAAAAATGCAACTGATGAATCATAAATGAAGTTGTTTTGGTTATCGATGGTGTCTCTTTCAGAGTTCTCAAATTATGAAGTTTTGTGTTTTTTATCTGTGTGGGCCTCCTATTAAGTTATTACGGAACATATACAAGGACACGAGCTAAATGATATATCATTTGAGGTTAAGTTACATTAAAACGTGTTTGCTCTTTGATACCCATGGATGATTTAGATGTCTATAAGGCAATGCCGACAACACGTGATGTCTTTGACACACTGGCAATTCCAGGTTTTGACGATGCAAGCGGCATGTGGCAAGAAAGCTACGAGTGTGAGGACTTCGAGGAAAACATTGACAAGCTCTGGGAGCAGTTGCAGCCATTGTACAAGGAACTGCACGCGTACGTCAGGGCAAGGCTGCACGCCCTCCATGGCGACAAAGTGAGGGAGGACGGCCCCATTCCCGCACATCTTCTGGGTAAGAAAACGTTTAAGTTTTTCGAGACTTAAAACATCAATAGATATCCTTTATTATTTTTGTCACGGTTCAGGGTCCAACCACTGGAGAAGCAAAACAGTGCACAATGATGGAAAAAATGATGATATATTACACATACAAAAAAAGAGAAGAGCATTCAGAAACTAATATACCAATGTACAAAAGTTCTCAATAGTCTCGCATGTACGTTTGTACTTGACGATCTGAAGCTCGGTCTCAACTGTTGGCCAGTCTGCCTTCTGAAATACTCGGTTGTGGGCTTGTTTCGTGTCACTGCCTGGAGTCGCTGTCACTGGTTTGTGCCACCACCGAATCGGTCTCTTGACTTCATCGGCACCCTTGAGGTTGCTCCGGTCGCTGCCGAAAATCTCACGCCAGCGTCAAATTAACGCCGAGGTTTCTTTCCCTCTTCGATGGTCGTAGAGTCTTCCCCGGTTCGCTGCAGGGTTCCTTTCAGTGACTTTGGGGCACCACCCCGAAGCTGCGCCCCTTTTCGGGTCGTCGCCGAAATCTGGGCTCCTTTGCATCAAAGGATGTTTCTCCTCCTCGCGATTCTTGTCCGCTTATTTGTTCTTTTACTCGGCCGTGAAATGTGAGAATCTCATATTATCAATATGGAGGCCTTGGTAAATTTATCAGTTATTGTTTTTGCAGGTTGAATGAAACGAAAGATACCCACACGTAAAGTTCATTTTTCGAGCTCTTATAACACTGCAATGACCTTGTAAAGCACTCGAAGCAATCTAGAAACGTTATTGTACTTAGGATAAAATATAACGAGAACAGAATTGAGCGTTTGAGGGGATGATCATGAGGCCAGTTATTAATTATGTAAGCAATCCCAGGAGCAGGTCTTTATGAACTTCAGATACTTTAAACTTTTAAAGCGAAGTGCGTGAAAAAAAAAACTACTTTTAGGGAACGCACATTTTTTAATCGGGTTGATTAAAAGAAATTGCCCTCTCAATTTTAGCTGGTAAAAGAGCAGATTTGGCTACCTTTCCTGCAGCTGCCTCCACGCTGTTATAAAAAGTGTCCTAATAGGAAGGTTGTGTTGTCTATGATTATTTCGGTCAAAACGCAATGTTCTGTTTGCATATAGTTTTATACAATAAATGTTATGCGTTTTACTTAATTGCATTCTCTTCAAATATGATCAAACTTATGCGTATGGCCCCTTCCCCTCAAATCTGTGGAGGTAAATTTTGCACAATACTGCTTGTGAAATTGGGCTGCCTCTTGACCTCATTCAGATATGCAGTATACACTTTACGATTAAAAGTGCTTATGACCAATTTATGCGTCTTCATATTTTGAATTAAAGCTGATATTTAGACAACTATACAAAAAAAGCGACCCTCGCACACGAATCTCAATTTCGCAATAAAACCGAACTTGTTTCTTCTTGTTCCAAAAATTATTTCGACCGGCAGAACAAAAATTCTGCCATCAGTGCTTATGGAGAGAGCTGAATAGACCTCTTTAGTATAAGTGTGTCCCATATAACTTGCACCAAACTTTAGAAAAAAAACGGAGCACTCTGCTATAGTGAAACCACCAGTTGATTAGTTAGTTAAGAATATATAGCTATTTTTTTAATTATTCGGTTAAGAGCCGAGGTGTTTATCGGAAACTTGTTGAGCGCATTGGGAAACACCCAATTAAGGTGTTTCCTACACGGTACTTTATGAGCGCTCCTTTTTTTAGCCTAAATAGAAAGCCCGCGAAATATGAAAACAGAACCCCATGACAATGCGCCCGTGAGTCTAAAGCGCTGGATGAATTTGAATTTTATAAACGAGTACCGCTAAGTTGGTGCATGCTGGGATGCACTTGAGCCAAAAATGGCGGAGCGTCGGCGGCAATCCGCGTTTGCCGCGGCGGCGGCCGGCGCCGGCATGAACAGTAGACCAATGAAAGCGTGCTCGCAAACGGCGGCGCGTCACCGGCAGCCACAGCAGACTAATAGGAGCGTGCGCGTCTGGATGTGGGATGCGCCATGAGCCGAAAATGCCGACGCGTCGCCGGCATCCAATAGGAGAGCAAGCGGCACGATCCAACAATCGGCATTAGTTGGATAAGTCAGGATATTTAGCGCTTTGCGCGCGTCACGCTTGCAGCGCTCTCAGACGTGCTCCGAAGGAACTAAGTCCGCCTTTTCACTGGCGCGCTGTCCGAGACTGGGCTTCGTGTTTGGGTGGTCCCCGAAGATAAGCGCGAGCACCTGCTGCCGCAAAGCCCTGTCTCGGACAGCGCGCCAGTGAAAAGGCGGACTTAGTTCCTCCAGGGCACGTCTGAGAGCGCTGCAAGCGCGACGGGCGTGCGCGTTGTCACGTGGTCTTTTTTCATTTTTCGCAGGCTTTCTTTTAGACTAAAAGAAAAAAAAAGGGCGCAAAGTATATCGTGTATGAAACACCTTAATTGGGTGTTTTTTTAATGCGCTCTACAACTTTCCAATTTAGGCATTACCATTTTTTTTGATCTTAACAATCGGTTTAGTGAAAGTCTGCCAGTGAAGTACAGGTTTACTGCGGCCAGCCGGATTTGCAACCGTCATGAATAGCAGTTTAACATGCTTGGCGGCTCAAACATTTCTAATTTGTCGCGAATATAGATATATTCGCATATATATATATGCATATATGCATTTAATATATGCATATATTATATTTGCATATAATTTTCACCTGTGTTCTTACTTTTATAGTACTTTCTGTAAAAAAATAAAGGTAGTTGTAGCAGTTAGAAGTGGAAAAAATTCGGCTAAAGCTCCTAGAACTTGAAACCTTAAACTGCAAAACAGGCTTATTGGTTAAATGAATGCAAAGGACGAGCAACGGGGGCTTTGTTTTTATTAGGAGAATACTTTCACTTAAAGGACCCCTGAAAAGAAAAAGGAATGTCTTTTTTAAACAGTCCGCCTGAGACACGCCTGTCAAAAAATAAATTTTACGCGAAAAAAAAATAATTTTAGAGTAGTATTGACAGCGAGAGATTTGTTTAAAATTCTGCGCTCGAGGTCCATGACGTCATGGGTCATTCCGGAATGGGCTATCTCGGTCGTGAAGGCGAAGCCGATCCACCTCTCCCCACGCGCCCGAGATGCCGAGAGAGAAAACAAGTGGAAAGGAGGTTATTGCCGACTAAATCGCGTCTCGCGCCGTCGATATTGCTCTAAATTTTTATTTCGTGTATAAGTTTTTCTATTTTGACACGCTTAGCCAGGCTTAAAATTTTTTTTTCGCTTTCAGGGTTTTTTTAAGGCCAATGCCCGAATACAGCAGAAAAAGTTTATCTCGTCATAAAATGCACGGAATCACAATATAATCCCGACTTTGGCATCGCGCAAAAATGCCGGCATGGAAGGTCCTCTTTGCAGCGCTGTGCCCATGAAGAAAACAAATCGATGCAGCGTGTTTTTTAAGAATAAACACAAGAGTATGATAGAGAAGCGTCACTATAAATTTCAGGAAAATCAAGGACGGGTTGCTCTTTTAATTTTCCCTTCAATGTTTTAACTTTGTGCAATAAGAGGAGTTTGGAGCGACATAAAACACAACTAATTTTTTGAGATAAAGCAATGATATATATATATATATATATATATATATATATATATATATATATATATATATATATATATATATATATATATATATATATATATATATAGGTAATTGGAGATAACGTTTTAATAAGAATATATGACAGAAGGTTAAACGTTGTAGCTATTTAATTTGTTTTGTTAACGGCTCAGAAATCTAGTGACAAAACGTCAAAAAGCCATGTTTGCGCATTTTGGACGCAAAACATACACCCTCCACAATGCTGTACATATTTAAATCAGTAGTGTCCACGATCTATTATATGTAAACGTATTTGAAATTTCTGATATTTGTAGTTTGCGTAGTAGGTTGTCACCAAATGTGACATAAATGAAGACTTCAAAAATCGAACATGCCATTCTGGCGCACTAAACATTTTGTTTCTCTACAAATATTGTGTTTCTTGCATAAAAAATTAGGTTACTTTTCTTACACATGTTGAGGAGCACCATACAAAGGAAAAAAAGTTTGGACTCGCGTGCATGATTTTATATATCCGAACAGAGCCAAATATAGCCGTAAAACGTGAAAAAAGGCGAAAGACTGTTTCTTTAAAACGCAATTTTATTGCGACAAGAAATATATGCTCATTCCAAAGTATTGTATTGCGAGCGCTTTTTGAAAGCTGTATTTTAGAAATGACATATAATTTGTGGCCTGATTACACATTACGAAATGAAGCTCAGTTTTATATTACCAGCAATGTGTTTTGTGACAAGACAGTGTTACATATTTAAAGGAGTACCTGGCACAAGATAATCTTGATTTCTTATAGCACAAGCTGGTTTTAGAATTTAGCCAATGAGAAACTGGGTTTCATCATTTCATTTTTTTGTCAGACTTACTCATACTGGAAATTCAAAACCCAAATAAATTTATTATTTATCCTAACAGGTCAGATCCACTCCCAGCAATGGAACTCATTGTACAAGTTCTCACAGCCATATCCCGGAAAACCAACTGTTGATGTGACTGATACAATGTTAAAAATGGTACGAAATGCAAACATGAACTAATGGTGCTACGACGCTGTAACATGTCCTGATTGGCTGTCGCTCCTGACTTACAGAACATGACCCCGACAGAAATGTTCAAACTTTCCGAGAAATTCTTTACATCCATGGGGCTTCCACCAATGCCCGATTCCTTCTGGGAAAAGTCGGTGCTCGAGAAGCCGACAGACAGAGAAATTGTTTGCCACGCATCTGCTTGGGATTTCTGTGGAAGCGGTGATGTGAGGTAAGAAATGCCTAATCCAAACTATCTTTAAAAACTCCTTAAAGTTTCAAAGGTTTGCATAATAAAGAAATGAATATGTTGAGATCATCTCAGACACACTGACTCATATGGCCATCTCTTCACTCACCAGAGAAGTTTTACTGGCAGCATATATTCTGATGATTTATGATAACGGGAATATGCTGCTTATAGTGGCAATAACACGAAAACAATTGAGTTTACGAGCGTATTATTGAAAAGAAAGCTTAGTATTCCAATATGTTGAGATCATCTGAGACGCACTAACTCAAATGGCCATCTCTTCACTTACCAGAGACGTTGTACTGGTGGCATATATTCTGATGATTTATGATAATTGGAATATGCTGCTTATAGTGACAGTAACACGAAAACAACTGAGTTTACTAGCGTATTAAAAAGACAAAACTTAGTATCTCAGGGCAATTTTGGTATAACTGCCGGTGTAATGACTTTGCAATATTGTTTGTAGTTCTACAGATCTATTATTATGCTGAAGGCGATTTGTTTATTGTGGTTGGTCAATCTATATTTTCAGAATAAAGCAATGCACGCAAGTGAAGATGGATGATCTTCTAGTCGTCCATCATGAGATGGGTCACATTGAATACGACCTCAATTATGCCAAGCAACCGTATTACTTCAGGGCTGGTGCAAACCCTGGTGAGTTTTGCTGTGATTACCGATGTTACACCGTCAAACAATTTCACGCTGTCAGTTGTACAGCATATTGCGCAGCTTTACAGCTTGAGCACGAATATATTCTTTGCAGGTTTCCACGAGGCAATAGGGGATACAATATCTCTCTCCGTGGCCACACCAAAGCACTTGAAGGCCGTCGGTCTTTTGGAGCAAAGCCCAGAAGATACAGGTACTCGTGATTCACTCGCAAACCATGTATATATTTTATTAGGTCAGGGGTCGGCAACCGGCGGCCCGCAACCTTGATATGGCTCGCGAGGCAATATTATTCCCGGCACACCACCAGAAAAGGCCCCCTCCCTTCCCACTACCGCACGCATGCGTACAAACACTCCCCAGGGCCGATGGCACAAGAAATACAGTTAATTGAAAGCCTAGTATAACCGGATATATTATCTCTGAAACGACACGCCGCGGAGTCTGTTTCCTATTTACATTTACTGAGCTATCATCAGCAATTGTTGAGCACCAATGTGAGGCATTTGTAATCAATATTTCTGTATACATTATTTCACATTAAGTCTGGACGAAGCCAACGTTACCAGATGATGGGACCAATCCGACAGTGTCAAAAGCACACTATCATGATGTGTTCTTCATGTTTCTTTACGTGTTCTATCATCGCTGGACAAATCATAAAAAAGGCCGAGTGACTTGCGCTTCTGGCGCAGATTGATTGGTCGCATTACATCGTAGCGTCGGCTGCGTCTGGAATTAAGCCGAAACGAAGTATAGCAGAAATTTTGTAGGGAGTGGCATTTTTAATTTCATCGAAGTTTGACAAACACGGTGGCGTATGGGGACTTCCAGTACTACACAAACGTTTAACGAGGAAAACAAGATTTTTGCTGTTTCCGTTTTCTTTGTGAAGAGATCACGTTTCTTTTCCGTGGGAGGAATTCGACCCTGCAGAATCTCCCTGATCCTGATTGAGTGTAGAATATCAACCATTACATGGTTGGTAATCTACATAACCTTAACGACCTGTACGAAATGCAACAAAAGCAAGATAAACTCGTGGCTGGGTGTTCATTGATGTTATTAAAGTTTTCTAGCCGGAGCTTGATCTTTTACAAAAAAAAAATCTCAATTAAAAATTGTTTAAAATTATTTTACTTTTTGGGGAACTTTGTTAAGAAAAACGAGCACATATTTCTACGAAAAGAGTCTCAGTGAAATAGGATGTCACACAAACGGGGAGTTTGAATACATGTTTCCGGATTTTGAGACACAATTTCTAGAATTTAGTTAGGCAGACCTCGGACTACTTGAAGATATTTAGCAGATAAACCGCGCTGATCACCAATCAGAGGATAGGTTGAAAGATGTATATGCAGTAAACGACTTTGTTACGTTTAACTTTGGCCTCCCTGAATCAGTTTTCAAATCTACGGAAATTTGTGGCAGCATTGATAGTTGTTTTTGCGGCCATCAATGTTTTATCTACGATCATAATGTTTCAAGGATAAAGACTATAAAGTCAAATGTGCGGCTGCGAATGACGTATGATTTTATACATAACGTTTTAGGACTCCCAGTTAGTAGCCTTAAAGTGAATGTGAGCATCTTGGCGGGCAGTATTGAGCACAAAAACTTTAATTGAATTGGGGCTCGAAAATATTAAGTTATGTGTGCCTAAATAAAAAAGAGAGAACTCATATTTCCTGGACAATTTGAACTGATGACAGTTTTGTACATTTTATTTTCGCTAGCTAACGCCTGCCCCCCCCCCCCCCCCCTCCTCACACCCACACTGCTTTTTTATCTGGTCCGCTTATTCTCCGTTTTGAGTCGATTCGGGCCGCCGCAGGACAAATGTTGCCGACCCATTCCTTAGGTCATTCCTGTGCTTTGTTAGTTATACTCAAAATTAGTGGAGAGCAGAGATTTCTGCAACACCCCTCTAAGGTATTAGTTACAAAGTGAAATTATATTGTTCTAAATATACTTTTTTATTATCTAATCTTGTGATACATTTGAGTCTCACAAGATTATGCTAGGTCTTCCCTAGCATAAAAAACAAATTCGATTTTATATCATACGTGAGTTCTTCTGAGGGCCTTGACCAAAAAAGAAAGGAGAGGCCCACTCGTTTTGCAGCATTCGAAAAAGATAACAGCAGTGTAATAAATCGAAGGCTGTAAACAAGATAACAGTTTACGAAGAATTGCTCTAGACGAGGTGCTTGATTCAAAACCTATTACAGGCGTTCTGTCTAAAACAGTATGATATTAAACAGTTCTTTATATTTCGCTGGCGTATCTGCTGGTTTCTCAAACCATAATGGAGAAAAGTAATATTAGATTGCGAAGTATTGATCCCATTCCTTAATATACAGGGTGTTTTCTTAAGCTTAACATAATTTTTTTAAAAACCATGAAAGCTAGAATAATGCGGTCTGCGCAGGTGAGTTATACGGCCAGGGGGACATAATATAGGAGGCTAATCGTAACGATCAGTCGGCTAATTAGATAAAATTTGTTAATGAACTTTTTAAATAATGAAAATAGACATATAGTTCTAATCAGAAACTTGCTCAGCGTCATCGAAAACCACTAAATCAGTAATTTTCAGAAAGACTTTGAGCGCGTGAGAAGCGTAGTAGTGCACTAAAGTTAGCACTCGTGGAGCACGTACAAAGCTAGCGGTTGCGATAAGGCGCCCGCGCAATTTTTCCGTCTCTTATCTAGCCCCAGCCTTGTACCTGCTCCACGAGCGGTAACTTTAGTGCACTACTACGCTTCTCACGCGTTCAAAGTCTTTCTGAAAATTACTGATTTAGTGGTTTTCGATGACGCTGAGCAAGTTTCTAATTGGAACTATATGTCTATTTTCATTAATTAAAAAGTTAATTAACACATTTTAACTAATTAGCCGACTGATCGTTATGATTAGCCTCCTATACTATGTCCCCCTGGCCGTATAACTCACCTGCGCAGACCGCATTAACCTAGCTTTCATGGTTTGTTTTTACAAAATTATGTTAAGCTTAAAAAACATCCTGTATATATAGCAAATCGATAGATAATGGAGGACAACAAAAGCTGAAAGAGGCCGCATTGAGTTTGAGCTCGTATTGTTTGGGGGACTACGCAAATAAACACTCAGAGAATATGATAATCTTGAAGAAAAATGAAGTGAATAGAAATACAGCAGATTCATATGCGTGTTACTTTATAATGAAGTGTCATGCAGAAACGTTCAGATAACATGCATTTGCCAGAAAAGTACTTTGAATTTTGTTATTGCCCTACCTTATGTGTGAATAGGGCACTTCCTTATGATTCTAATCCCGACGTAATTAAAAACAATACAATCCTGCAGTCGTATTAAGACGCTACGGTGGTGTAAAGTCGGCGTTCATAAAAATAATTTACGTCTATTTACATTTGCTAAAGACGTTACATGCGTTCATATTAAAAAAAAGATTTATGCAGTAGACCTGGACATTACGCTACTTCGGCAGTAAAAAGGACAGACACGCAGCATATATCTATCACATTATAATATATTACTGCGGTTTCAAAGTTTAATTGAAGAAATTTTAACCTTAAGAAAATTTATCTGTTGAAAATTAGAGCGAGCTGCATGAAGCACAGCCATCTGGCCGTTTGAAAACAAAGTTGCCACAAAGTAGCTGGGCGAACTCCATGATCTTAGATATTTATTTTCTGTTGTTGAAAATAACTGCAAATGATAAATAATATATTTGTTCCATGTTCGACTGAAAAGTAATTTCTGAAGTTTCTTAAGCTGCCTCTTGCAGTTTAAGAAGCACAGTCACAAAGCAAGAAACCTGAACACAAGTGGTCGGGCTATCTTAAGCTGTTAGTGAAAAAAACACGCCTTTTTTCAGAGACTGGCATAAATTACCTGTACAGAATTGCCCTGGACAAGGTTGCCGGAATCCCTTCGATGTACGTCTACGATCGCTGGCGTTGGAACGTGTTCAAAGGAAAGTATCAATCCGAACAGTTGAACAAGGGATGGTGGGACCTCCTGTGAGTATATCGTCACTTACTTGATAATCTGCGAGTAATTTGGCATGACTTAACACAAAACACAATATTTCGCTTCTTTATTCATACCGCTTTGGACCGTTTGGTGGAACCAATGCCACGCCTCTTGGTCTTTTATTCCTCAGTGAATATAGATGTTTTCTTGAAGTGAGTTACAACCTTTATGCATGAATACACCAATCAAATGTCGTTGTTTAACCGTACGCGTTATCTTGACATATTTTGATAAAAATCTGCTTATTCCTTTCATTTTTAAGCCAAGCTGATCTACCATTAGAGGTTTATCATTTTTTTCTATATATAATCTTGCATATCAATCTGCTGTTTTTCGGACATTACGAGGACCGTTTGGACATTCTTTAAGAAACTCAGCCAGGATATTTTATATTAATAAAATGTTTTATGAAGGTACTGAATTATGTCACGTGCCGAAATTCGAGCAGAAAACTTTATATTTACCATACAGGTAAATCTGCTGTCGATAACTGTTCGTGTCTGAGCGGGTCGCTGTTAAATCGAAGCTGTGGGCGTCCATGTGCTTCGGCACAGCTCTTGGGCGCATATAAAACACCTGAAATCTATAGGCATCGCTTCTCTGCTCCTTTCAAACTGCCGTAGCGGGTGTGCTGGACACGTACGCGCCTGGTTGTCCTTCCCAACCATGCGTGAGGCTAGCAATCATTGGCGTTTGTGACCGCCAGAAAGTAGAGAAAAAACACAAAGAACCATTACAATTTTAAATTACGGTTTGGGTTACATACAACTTGGTGTTTCTTTAATTAAGAAGAAATATTCGGGTGATAGTAAATTATATATAATTCGCGATAAAAAAAGCTGGCCTACAGAGTATACCCCTGGTTCGGGTAGGTCAGAAACCTGGCGGATCTTTCCTTTTGAAAAAGAAAGCTCGGTCGCGAGAGAGATATATTTTTATTTCGGCACAATAGGTGCAGTTGTGACAAGGGGCTTGATAAAAAGCTGTTAGCTGGCAGCTTGCCATGTTCAAACGCGTCAAACACAGGGTGTCCTTGATTGATATATATATATTATCTTAAACACTGATGATCTTAGTTTTTTTTCGAAGGGTCCCCAAGTTCGATGAAGGTAGACATGTCTACAATAAAAGTAGGAAGATTTGTTTGTGATTGGAAAAAAGAATTAATGTAATTGCGAAACCAGGTAATATCACTAGTTAGACGATTTTTTCTGCGCCCATTAAATAATAAAAAACGAACCTGCTACCAAAAGCTTTAGATACTCTGTAACAGGCTTAAGCTGAGCTTCAGATAAGGCCAGCTTAACTCTAAAAGTCACCGTTTAGGTACTACGATTCAAACTTCTTGTAGCGTAAATTTGTTGCTGTTGACAAATTGATATTAATGTAGGATACCGAAGGACAGAGACTCTAGACGTTGCATGTGAGCTACAGCCGGATAGCTGAATCTCTGGGGCCTCCTTTCAAAGATAGAAAGAATGTCCCGAAATAGCTCCCTACATGAGCCCGAGTGACTGAGTAAACCGAAGCCCCAGCATAGCTGCAGCATACACCTGGTTAGATATTCCAGGAGGACCTGAACCAGTTCCTCCTACCAGGCAAGGCCTCCGCCACGCTTCTTTCAGTGCAATCGCAATTAAATCCTGGCATCATCAGCTAGCGTTTTTTTATGATCACCGTGAGTGCGTTCTTGTGACGTTCCGAATCTCAATAATGCTTGAAGCCCCCGTGATAGCTTCCTTTAAAGGTCTAGGATAGCCTGCTTCTGAGTGCTGTCCTGGCATAAAATAATGTGTATAGATACACCATTTATTGGAGCACATTAAAACTTTTCACAAATGTGTCTTTAGGTGGTGCATTTATAATACTCAAATTGTATCTGCATAGGGTTCGAAAACATTGCCATGAAAAAATCTTGTGGGTTGTCCTTATGCACAGAGAGGAAAAGGCAAAAAGCGTCTGGTTGGCGCAGCCGCTAAAGATGGTGCCACATACGCTGAAATCTGATGAATCTCTTTTTTTTTTTTGAAATTGTATTTTAAAGAAGCCGTCACGTTTTTGTTTTATGCTGTGCCATCTGTGAGTAGCAGTGTCCACGATATGGTTCTTGTTGTTTTTCTCCCTGTGCATAAGAAACAACCGGTGTTTTTAGGTTTAAGTTGTTTTTCCTGAAACCTACGCTTATAAACGTTGAGTATAATAAATGCTCCACCTGAAAACATACTGTTAAAATGTTTAATTACACGCAGTTTATTTCTAATTTATTAAATTTTTTTTATGCCCGAAGAGCGCTCGGAGGCTCGCTCCATGCCAAATAGGAAGCAATGCAGATCAAAAGGAACCTTCTGACGATATTATCTAACCAGCGGATTTTGTGACCTATATATGTAATTTTTTGTAATCTTTATTCTTAGTCTTAAGCACCAAGGCATCTGTCCAGGAGTAGCCCGCACACCGGAAGACTTTGATCCTCCTTCTAAATATCACATTTCTGCGAGCGTCCCCTACATAAGGTATGATTTAATTGGGAAGAATGCATTCGGAAACCATTTCTCTTCATATCCCTCTCTGGATTTCTGTCGCAGATATTTTGCCAGCACAGTGTTACAGTTCCAGTTCTACAAGGCACTCTGCGAGGAGGCAAACCACAAAGGACCACTTCACGAGTGTGACTTCTATCAGTCAAAAGAAGCTGGAAAGCTATTTGGGTCTGTGAATTTATTGTGTTCCGGATATCTTATATTGCAACTAGGAGTTGTCTGGGTCTTACGTTGCAACACGAGCCAGAAAAATCGACGCCTGCACATAGAAAAGCTCAACGCTTCCACGAATGTGCACTGCCGTGGTTGAATTTTACCTTGTAAAGTTTCGAAGCTCACTTTTCTTACTGTCAAAAATTACACCAACAAACTTGCCAATGGCAACCGCAGAGCTGTTCGCAGACTACCGAGTAAGCGATGAATGCAATTTGTGGTGCCATCCATCGATAAGCGCGGCTAGCAGACGACGCACTCCGTTGTCTGTTTGCTGCGCCTGTCACAAGATGGCGCCACAAGTTATATTTATCGTTAATTTTTCGTCTGCCAAAACGTCCGTGGTTGATTTCGGCAATTTTGTCTGCCTAGTTATTCACGGGAAGATAATGACGTCTTAAAACATCGCAGGTTAAATGCATCCCCCAATGCTTATTCCGGAAAGCTCAAAATTTTTTATGCGAAGGCGCCAATCTTTTTTTTCTTATTGTACAGCGTAAAATGCACTGTGTGCGCACACCTTATACACAAAGACTAAATTGTAAATGTGTGAATTACGCGCGTGAAAACAAGCATTGTGTCGTTTAATACGAACTTTGAATGATTAGATATTACCATTGGTATATTCAACGAAATAAAGGGAACAGTATTTGGCGGGAAATTTTTTGTATCCAAGTAGGAGCCTACTACGTGTTAGAAAATAATGCCTTCTGTATCTGCTTAACTTTGCAGAGCAACCATTGACCTAATTTTAGTGAGTCTCCAAAGCTTGTGTTCCACACTATTTCAATATGAAACTGTGAGCTTGGGTACGCATTAGAGTAGCGAACTTTTAGTGACGTGATTTTCACTGAAAGAATATACGCTCACAGTTTTGTGAATCTAAACTTTATCTTTATTTAAACATTCATTTTTATATTTCAGGAATAATGCCGGCACACTCTTGTGGGCCAAGACATGGTTGCATGTACAGTTGCACGGCAGACATTGTAAAATATACAATATCACATTTCACATAGTAATGTTTACAAAAATAACGATTATTTCATAGTTATTTACTTATATACAGCATCACCTAAAGCTCTAGCGAAACAATTACATATAACAAGGCTTGTCACACTTTGAGGAAAGTCATTCAAATCACGGAGAGCTCTAGAAAAAGAGAATATTTAAAAATGTATACTTTACATTGAAACACGGGAAGCTAATTTACGTGCTTCCGCCTTGTCTTCCGACGGTTGTTATATTTCAGATAGTCGTTGAAATTTTACGCAATCTTATCGCGCATTAGACTATACAAAAACTTCGAGAGCTTGACCTTCCTTTGGCATGACAACTATGGTAATGCGAATGAGGCATGCAAGGATTAAATGGGGGTTTCCGTGTCGTATGCGTTATGAATGAACCAAAGTGCCTTTTCTGAATGCCTTCTAATTGATCAATGAATGTCTGAGAATGCGGGTTCCATTATATATCTGAATATTCCAATAGTGGACGAATCAAAGAAGTGTATGCCACGAGCTTTCTTTTCTGCATAACAATGAAACATATTCTCTCGTAAAGATCAGTTTACGGGAAGCATTCGCTATATTATTCCCAAAATGAACAGACCAACTTATGTTCTACGTAATGATTACACCTAAATACTTACATGAAGTGACTATTTCTAAAATAACTAAGTTTATAACATAGTAAACCGCAAGTGGAGACCCTTTTAGTGTTAGTGTCATTTGAACACATTTGTTAAACTTTAAATTCAATTGCCAATTTCGGCACCAGGAAAGTACCATGGGCAGACTACCATTTAAATATTCCCGATCGGCAATACAGGTTACTTCATAAACAAAACACAATCGTTAGCAAAAACAAACAAGCAAAAGACGACACTGAATACTGGGTTGACCACCCGCAGATCATTAATAAGCACACACACAAAAAAAGCGAAGGACCAAGTACCAAGTCCTGCGGCACTCCTGAAAGAACAGACATTTTTATAGACTGTCTTACTAAAAAGCCACGTACTGCTGACACTCCGTAAGATATAAATACTTTCGTTTTTCTTTTCGATTCCTAAATACACAAAAGCGCGAATAAATTACTGTTAGAAAAGAAAAAGATGTAAACTGCAAAAAGAAATACCCTTTTCGCTAATAAAACAACAACAATGCAAGGCCTTAAAAAATAATATCCGATAACTAATCTATATGTATCCCAAAACGATCAGGAGAGTACCAACTACAATATAACCTTAATTCAGAATTTATGGTTAATTGATTCATTTAATCGCAGATTTCGGAACGTCTTTGGGTTGATTTTTGTGATTAAATATTAAATATAAAAAAATTCCTACATTTATCAACTTTTTTTATGGATCACTATTGGCGATAGAAAATGTTTGAATACGAATAACAACCTAAGATATTTGAAATAGGTGGCAATTTTGAACGTCAAATTTAAATAAACAGCAGCACTGAGAAACAAAATATTTATATTTTTTATATGCTGAGAACGTGCAGCAGTTACGTGTTAGTGCCTGGGAGTCTAACGTTGACCATCTTCCTGGGTGCAGTGATGTCTTGGCACTGGGATCATCGAAGCCGTGGCCCGAGGTCCTGGGGATGTTGACCAAGAACAAGACAACGAAAATGGACGCGGGACCACTTCTGGAATATTTCCAACCTCTGCTCGAATGGTTTCGTAAAAACAACGAGGGAAAGTTCGTCGGCTGGAAAAGCGACGACTCGACCGCCTGCCCTGCTCCGCCGTTGAAGGCTTGCTGAGTCAGACAACCTCGGGAGCGCCATACTACTCACCATGGACAATATAATTTTAGTCTCAATAAATAAACGGGTTTGTTTAGAAACCCGCAACCACTCTACGCTGGTTTGACACGTTGGTTTGACACGTTGGTTTTGATCGGTTAGTTTTGCAAGTTACTTTACAATGGTGTGAAACTTTCCACTAATTAACCAACTCAAAGCAAACACTTATAGACCAAAAAGTAGCCATGACTCAATTATGAAGAATGTGGTCGTTGTTGGCTGTAGGCATCTATTAAAGCGGGAATACAGGCACCCCATCTTCCCTTCTTGTCAGCTCAAACACTGAATTAAAGTGGCGATGTGGGTGAGCTGTTTCGTGACTAACGATAGAAAACAGTACACAAAAAAGCGGTGACACGGGAAAGGAGTTCGGTGCTTGTTCTGTGTGCTCCTTTCGCTTGATAATGCAATTAGTCCAAAGGTGCAAGCGAGCTGTACAAGAATAACGAAAATAATTCCTGAAGAAGGGGAACAAGGGGGACGAGGGACAAACACGAATCTCTAACGACAGCTAGGTGATTAGTGCACGACCGAATAAACCCGTTTGCTTTACTGACGTATAACTCCAGTTAAACTCATCAATACAAAAAACTGCGCCCCCCCCCCTCAAAAAAAAAAAAAAAAGTCCAGCTTAGTTTTGTAATAAAAAAAGAAAAGAACCTCCAATTTAGCTCAGTTGGTAGAGCGCTCCACTGTAAATGCAGGGGTCCCTGGTTCGATACCGGGACGAAGCGAATTTTTTCAGGGCGCGCATCTCGAAGGAATTTTTCGTCCTGTCGTTTGTCTTCTCGTTTTTTGTGCTCTGTGTTTATCGTGGCAAAATACTTCACGTTTCATTGATATATGCAACCCTCATTCATGTAATATTTATTGCATTAATTCACCAACTTTACCTGAAAAGTAGGTTGAACTCCTCATTAAGCGTTTGTCTGACAAAGAGGAGCTAGAATATTTAAGAATCCAGTAATGTGTAACTGAAGGGTTAGTAACTTCATTTCTATGGCGGCAAACGAAAGATGGTATAGCACAACGACAATATATGACGATATTAAATCCAAGTCCTATTTCACGAGAATATTTACCGAAACGCACATTATAGTAAAGTTACTCCGAAAAATAGTAAATTACAATTACTCTTGCTTTCGACCAAAAGCTGTTTGATTATGTTAAATTTATCAAATAACCGTCACAGTTGGAATTTCATTCTAAAGACACTTAATCACTGTGGCTTGTTTTGTTGTCTTGCGCAAGTATAATTAAGAACAACAAGTGTATCTTAGAGTTCTGTTTTATGATTACAATTATTTAAATAAACAAATAAAATTTATAATTTTCTAATTGACCAGGCAAAGAATGTAACAATTCATTATTTGGTGCGAGTGGAAAGCTTGGGTAAATGCTCCCCTTGAGCGCATGGTCGCTCAGCCGAGACATGGTCTCGGGCAACGTACCTGCGCGGTGTACTTGCAACAGGCATTCCTCTCTTACTTCGTTTTTTTTTTTTAAATTTTCTTCACGTCCGTATAGAAGCATAAAATACACCTAGGTACGACCAACCATAAATATACACAAGAAAACAGTGCTCCAGTTTGTTTGATGAAACTTGCGGTCTTTTTCACTCCGATTCCCTCACATCCTGTCCCCGGATGAACATGACACAGCACATACTTCGCTCTCGGCAAAAGGGTTTATTCTCTCACTTTTTCCGTGGGGGTTTCGGGATGGGGGACGCTCATCAGCGAGGCCTTGGGGAAGTCTGCTGTAGCTGCTCCTAGTCCGAGCGGGGTTCGTCCACACCGCGTGGGGACGTCGTCGTCCGGGGTCACTGTCCGGTCCGTCCGTCGAGTCCGCTGCTCGACGTCGCGTCCACACTTCCCCGCGCAGAGGTGACCGGAGAAGAAGAAAGGCTAGAGCGGGAATCGGCAGGAGACGGTTCCCCGCGCCAGCCTTCTTCTCTCCGGCTACCTCTGCGCCGCTCCTGCTATCCCGCCGTTCGAGCGCCTCCTCTTTGTCCCGCGTCCCCTTTTCAAGCCTTGACCTCTTAGTTCCGAGAAGCCAGTCGCGTGACGTCAGTTGGCTTAGGGGTGTTGTGCAGCAGGATCTTCTGGTGCGCGAGGCCATCGAAGCTCTCCCCGAGGAATGACGCGTCTCGGAGGCATTGAGTGCGTTAACCTTCTGCTGGACCGACGAAGGAGTCCGAATGGCTGGAATGTCGAGCCCCGAGGCTCCAGCTCGGAGGAGGACCGACAGATCTCCACAAGCTGCAATGTGCGGTAGTACGGATGTTGAGCGTGTTGGTTAGCAGGTTATACGCACTCGCAAAGAACAGAAAGAAGGAAAGCCTGCCGCGCTGTTTTTTCTTCTTTTTTGCATTTCTTTGGTTTACATACAACGGACAGAGGAGTCGCAAATCCTAGACTAAAAACACATTTGTCAAGAACAAAATGAACAAAGAATGAACAAAGGCCACCTTAACACCAATGCTTAAAATGTCAGGTGAATTGTTAAACAACCAATTCTCCGGGTGAACGCCAAAAGAACCGAGGGGTGAGAAATCCGTTAAAAATGTATCAGTATTCTTTTAAACCAACGTGCCTTTTTCAGGATGTAATATTGTGCATCTGAAGGTCCTCGTTAAATCTCAGGAATTTGTTGTCCGTGTAGCATTTATGCTTTCTTGGCACTGGTGACATAAGCAAGCATAACAGGCTTGCAAAGACGGTGCTACCGGAAGTCGCTTGAGACGCAAGCGGCAGTTCATGTTTATAAACAGCAAAGGTCTGCCAAACGATTGACAAAAGAAAAAGTAAATGCACTGTGCCAAAACCTTTTTATATATAAAATATTTTGTACGCTGCCATTGCCGCGGCAGCTTATGCGACCTCAATCTTTACCGAGAACACACGCCGGGAGCGCTACGTACGTACTTCGCATTGTCAGCGGAGCTAGTGACGTCACTTCACCGCTTCGTACTCTGCCGTTGCCGCGGAAGCTTATGCAACCTCAATCTTTACTGAGAAACGTATGGGGGAGGCGCTGCTTGCTTATCACGGTTCGCTCGCGCGCTTATAATCTCTCACGTGGTTTTGACACTTGTTTTGTGGTTTTCTTATTGAAGCAAGTGTCAGAACCAGATGATAAGTAATAAGGCGTGCGCGAACGTTGATGAAGGCGCGCGCGTGGAGTTTTCTGACCTGACTGGTGCGCGATTGGAAAAATTCGCCGGGTACTCTGTCGACTTACATGAAAAAAAAGCCCGCTTTCGAGTCATATACAACTTCTTTGTGAAATCATGCTGGCGCCCCAATTTGGGGCGCATTTCAGAACCTAGAAATAGCAGGGGACGCACTCTAAATCTTGCAAAAAATTGATTGAGTTGGTTCGTGAAGATTCCCAGCAAACGTCTTACAAAAATATACGTTTATTTTAACTACTTAACCCTCCGCCGCCTGTTGATTATTACCTTAACAAAAGCATTCTTACAGGCCACTAGAAGTAGTGCTAAAATATTAATTATTCATTTGAAAATGCTAGATTATCTAACGAAATAGACTTAATAGACTTGTGCCATACATGTTACAATAGGCAGCAGAGAAAATTATACTGAACCAAAAAATTTACATTTGAAATATAATAAGGCTCGTTCACACACTTGCGACCTCTTGGAACCGGGTGTCTTGGAACCTCTTACTATCTCTTACAACGAGAGGATACACTGGCGCCATCTAGTGAGTAGCAATGTAAACTGGGCAGTCCGGTACATTTTCTATTTCTCTCGCGCATTTTCCTTTCTTTCTTAGCTCATAAAACTATTGTCAACGTTATAAACGAGCCTTTGTTACGCACATTTGGCCTCGGAAATCCCGCAAAACCTTTGCTCTTGTGAAATGCAGTTCAGGGTTACCGCACAGATGGCGCCAGAGTGCAAGTGTGTTCTCTCGTCCTAACAAATTTTAAGAGGTTTCAACAGGTCTTGTCTCTCTCGGTCGTGCTCTGTTGCAAGAGTGTGAACGGGCCTTCAGCTGTATAACAAAATATTTTTCTCAAGTTTCTTGGTTGTGTTATTCTATTGAGTTCCTTTTTATTTAAAACAGTAAGCTATATATTTTATGACGCAATAAATATAACGCAAAGTAATGTCATGGTTCAAGAAGAGAGTTGTTTTTCTGGTATTTTCGATGTTTCATGAAACATTTCGCTTTTGAGTTGACAAATTGCACCCTCGTAAGTTTCCATCCAGACAGCAAAGTGATCTTTTCTTTTTTAATTAGGGGCTGAAGCTTTAGTTACTGCAGCTGGGGAACCATGTCACTTGATCTCAACGAGCGAAAACTAGTTTGTCGCTAAAAAACCATAGGTTTTTTCAGCCGGTATCTCAGGTTTGCTTTCCCAACTACCTATAACTTAAAATAGGCTTACGACATGCCTTTTTCCTTCCTTCATCTCCAAAGCAGCCGAGATGTTACTAATGACAAATCTTTGACATGAAAACTGTCATAATAAATATTTTTAAATCATCTAAATATGTAGAGCTCCAGTATATTCAATATCTTTACACCCCTGACGTAGCTGCGATTATCTTGACGGATTGCAGAAGCGATCACAAAATTTTACATTCTCTACAGCAGACTGCATGCCATGAGACATGTGGAACATATCCAAACTATCATAATGGAAACAAAATGTGTAGTCAAAATTAAAAACGTTCGCCGTACTTGGGGCATTCTCAAAAGATGACGAACAGCTTCTGGATACTTGAGCACGTTACATTTGCGACTAAGTAGGGCATAAAGAAGCCCATGTAATCGGCAAACACACAACCGAAACTATGAGTTTTCACTGGTAAATACAAGAAAAAGATGGCATTGCTTAGTGTATCTATGCGCCAAACACAGATTCTGAATTAGTTTGAGCAAAAACCATTGTATAATTATTTATGTACTCTTTGCTGGAATATGCCATACACATAGACCACAAGGGAGGAAATGATTATATAGGAACTTGTGACAAACCAAGAAAAACGCAATTACCCAAAATTTTACAAATATCCATAAATCACACCTTGGCAGGAGCAGAATGAAATATCAATGTTACTTTTGTGCAATGAGTAGCTTTTACACGCACATTTTGGCTGATGTTCGATGAAACATTTTATAGAAGGTGTTTAAAATTTAGTTGAGCACATTCTAAAAAAAGGAACTATGAAAGGTACGCCAATTTCGTTTTTGGAACCTGACTGACAACAAGTAGGAAGGTAAATGAAGCCGTCGATTTTCTAATTAACTAAAATTCATGAATAATCCTTCTAGCGTGTGAAATTAGGGCACGTGTTAATATTGAAAACTTCAGGTCGACCGTATATCAAAGCTATTTTCTTTCTTGTAACCAGTACGTGTTCAAAGATATCCAACTTTGCCATTCAATCTGTCTAATTACGCACAAGAAAAAAAACAAAAACGCTCAGGTTGTTTTGAAAGCTCTTTCCAATGTCAGGGCAAGTGGTTGGGTAAGACATTCGCATGTCAACGGGACGAAGATGATAAGAGTTCTTCGCCAGCCGATCGCAGAGAGGAACTGTAATCAACTCCGCCCCGCAAGGACTTACAAAATGTTCGACTCGATTGCGAAATGTCCTTGCACAGTTTACAAAATAGAAAAATTCTCTGCAAGGCAGGAAGCCCACAGCGTTACGACCTCGCCAATGCTAGTGCTGTGCGAACGAATCTCAGATACCTGCACTTCTAAAAACGAGGAAACTGCATTCAAGATACCCGTTACAATATTATTCAGCCAGTTTGCACTTGCAACTAATATTTGCAAACATAACGCGAGACAGCAAGTGAGCTGGTGTAAGTTCAATATAGTAGACTTACTTGAGACTGCAGCAAAGACAAAAAAACGACAGGAAAAAATTGTGACAGCCCATCCACTTCACGTGAAGATGGAGGACCAGCGAAGGCTGTTATCTTTACAACTTTACGACAACTTTACGAAAACTTTACGACAACTATACGACATCTATACGATTTACATACGATTGCAATAAAGACACGCATACGACTTCGTTGTTTAATTTTTTATTTATTTATATTCTTGGTGGCTAAAGTGATCTTTGCTTTATGGTCACTTATGGGCAAGTTCTAAACTCTATTTTTCGAGGCACAACTTGAGGACAGTATTTTTCCGATTGAGCCCAAGTCTCTTTATCAGCATCGCGGAAGCGAAAGAAAAGAAGGTTAGATCGGCGCGCTCTGCCCTCAGCCCCGTCACAGCGCACTTTTAGCTGAGATAAGTTTGTGACCGTAGATGATAACAAGGGAGCAGGACCTCACTATCTAATAATGTCAAGGAAGGCTGACTTACGCGGGTTGCTCCCTCTTTTTATTTATACTTGCCACGACCAATCGGAACAAAGGAGCGCCGTTTAAACGCGAGTTTTTTGTGAACGTCCATTAGGCATTTCTTTCCAGATCCTAGCACATAACAGCTTCGCTGTAAAGAAGAAAGAGCTCTTCCCTCTTCCTTTCGCTTTTCTGTCGTCACCGCAATCTCGGGTTATTCTAGTATAATATTTGCAGAAACTGCAAGACATCGCGGGTTATTCTAGTATAATAATATTTGCAGGAATCGCAAGACATATCCGTTTATTCCCAAGTACTCCCGAGGCTTTTAAGTATTAGTTACCATCCGATCGAAAATATTAATTACCATCCGATCGAGATGTTTAATTCTTGATTTCGTTTTTGAAGCCACTTGTAAAGGACGTCGTAATATTCTAGTAGAGGTTCAGCTTCAATCACTCTGCCGCCAGTTGCCAGTTCCAAGCCGTCACGCCAAGGTATTGAAGCTCCGTAGGACATCATTTTTCTGAAAAAAATCAACAACACAATAAACCATTTTAACGCTGGGAATGAACTATATAGGCAAACAAAATAAAATCAGTGTACCTATAAAAATAAAACAAGGCGGGTAATATTTTAAAAGTTTTACTCACAACATGCCTAGTTCTAATATGGCAATAAGAAAACTTAGAACAAAATGCGGATGCAAGCTACCCGAATAAACGTAAAACATGGCTCCTCAATATCTGTACGTAGTTTTGTTGGATTCAGTTAGAAACATATTTTATAAATAACACAGTGCTGTGCGCGTGGATATCTGTCTTCTGAGTGCTAAAAATGAGATGTAAAAAAAGTAGAAGATGCTAAAAGTTTTTTATTAAAAAGAACAATATAATATTTTAGTATGGAAACCAGGGACTCAAACCGTAACCGTAACCGAAACCGAAAACCGTTTAGGAACGAAATTTTTTCAGTAACCGTAACCGGAACGAAACCGTTATTCGAAATTTATAAAAACCGTAACCGTAACCGTAACCGTAAATTATTTACCGGTAACCGGTTTTAACCGATATTAACCGAAAAATAAAAAAGATTAGTTTTCCTCAAGTATGACCTGGAGGAGGGATCTTGAAACGTCGTGGCCATTTGACAAAGTTACTGTCAGCGAGTGGTGCATCTGGTAATGCATTTCCGTTGAATCTAACTTTAGGATTAAGAATACTTAGTTGAAATCAGTAGTCGAGCTTATAATAAAAAAGTCTCTATTTCTAAATCTTCCACACTCCTACATCGCTACATGTATTCAGTACGTGTCGCCTTCAGGGTATTAACTAATAAGTTAGAATTCTCAGATGTCCATCCAACTCGGTTCTATCAAAACCACCGATGTTCCTAACATGCGGTAGCCAGAATGAAGAAACGAGGTAAATTGACCATCATGCAGAGTTGGCGGAAAAGAAAACCTGGTATTCATTTAATCTGAAACATGTCGCGAGTGGCTATTTTGAAACAACACAGAAGGAAAAGAAATGTCAGAGGTTGGACATTAGCATATGTATGTATATATATATATATATATATATATATATATATATATATATATATATATATAAATATATATATACCCAAGGTGCGTAGCACTGCGTGTTTGGCCGACTTTGCCGCACTGCCAACCGCTCCCTATTTTCCCCGCTACCCAACAGCGCCTGAACGGATGCCTCCGGAGTCGGTTACGGCGTAGGTGTTGTGGACTGTGCGCAGGTAATCATCGCCCCTATGCCGAGGCCAATATACCTCCGGGAAGGACTCGCCGTGTTGTGGTGCGCGTGTATTGCCGATAAAGGGACTCTTTTACAGACGGAGAACTGGGGGGCTATGTTGCACGTTTCGGACTCCCAGGAGACTAGGGAGAAGGAAGTGACGTAGGTGTGAATGAACGTATCTTAGCAACACCACGCATCGCGGAAACTCACCGTCATCAGCGACTCCACCAATCAACATCCAAAAGAGCGTTGTTGACGTCACTTCCTTCTCCCTAGTCTCCTGGGGAGTCCAAAACGTGCAACATAGCCCCCAGAACTTTGGCTCTCGCTCTGCGCAGCGGCCGCTGAACGAGCTTCGCCATGGGCTATTGCGAATGCCATTTTGAAGCGCAGCTCTTAGGCGCCGTTTCCGGCTTGGCGGCGTCGCCGTCGCCGTCGCCATCGGCGTAACCGCGCGGTGCATGATGGGTAAATTTCCCCGCGAAATTTGGCGGGATTTTTGCCGCGCTAAATCTAGCGAAAATTTTTCCCCGCTAAATTCAGCGAGAAACTTTCCCGCTAAATTTGGCGGAAAATCTTCCCCGCTAAATCTGGCGGCAAATTTTCCCCGCTAAATTTAGCGGGCAAAAATCCCCCTCGAGGTCACGTGACCCCCAGGCCACGTGACCCCTCTCTCCTCAAGAGCTGCGCTCTAATTCGGCGTTACAGGGAGTTGTAAACTAAACGGCTTTCATTTTTCTTCATATTTTTTTCATTTAGATTTATTTAAAAACCTCGGGAAGCCCTTCGGACGTTTCTTTCCGCCACCCTCAGCACGAGAAGGAAAATATGTCTCGCGCAGAGACGCGAGGACTCGGTGGCCCGCCGGCTCGCCATCGCTAGAGTGCCTTCACACACACGCGCGCTTTTGCTTGAGTGGTGACATCTCAGCCATTTTCACGCCCAATCGTTTTTTATGCATTTTGAAGTGCGCGCAATACGGTGTCACTCAGCTCGAGCGCGCAGCTTTGGCTAATGCATAGACGCCATTTTATCGCCCAAGTCACGCACCGAGTGCGCGAGAGCGTCACGCGCTGGCACATTCAGTGCAACAATGGATGTCTTCACCCTGAGACAGACAGACATGTAGGCACCCTAGCCATCGCGTGTCAAGCGCGCAACGGCAGGGCGGCTTAGCTCGCATGACCAACGGTACCCATTTTATTGGCTTATATTTATTAAGAAAAAAGAAGAGAGATGGCACTAACAATAGCCCAAAAGCAAAGCTCGTCCATGGCTGCGGTGCAGCGCCCAGAGCAAAGCTGTGTTGTCCGTGTGTAAAATAGTCTCTTTCACGCCAATGCACGTGCACCAGAACACAGCGAGTCGTTCCCAGAGGTATATTGGCCTCGGCAGAGGTGCTATGATTGGCGGCGCACAGACCTCTACAAGCACTCCAAAACCGACTCCGGAGACACCTGCCCATGCGCTGTCGGGTAGCGGGGTAAGGTGGAGCGCTGGGCAGTGCGGCAAAGTCGACCAAACACGCAAAGAAAGGGAAGTCAATTGAGTGAAAGAGGAATTTGGTCTGCAAACTGCTGTCAACCAGGTGGACGAAGAAGTAAAAATCCAGAGCCATAAAGAGAAGTGTAAAATGCCAAGTAGCCCGCGGCCCGCTATAATAGATATAATATAGTATAATATAAGAACACCCGACCGTACATTGGGAGGCCCAGAATTCAAATCTTAGCTCCGCCATTTATTTTGGCTTTCGGCACTTTCGTAAAATATTGATTCATTCAATAAAGTACTGTTCATTGATCTGCATATTTGCAAATTTATATTAAATATATGAGGTATATATAAGGTGCGTCCGCACCTTCTTTAATTTTTTCTGATAGATAAATGCACCATATTCCTAGCGTCACAGTATCGGCCAGCGAGAGACGTGCGCTTCGATAACCATAGGCAATTGCTTGGAAAGAGCAAACATGACGTAGGTGTAACATGGCACGACAACGAAGACTAGTGAAAGGAACGAACAGCACATAACATATTTTTACACCTTTCTGTGTTGTTAATGTGTAGTTCGTTCCTCTCTTCAGTCTTCCTTGTTTTGGGGTCATTGAATTTACATAAGTGTTTGACTTTCACCAACTTGGACAGCTCTCAATTTTATTAGTTTATTCCAATTAGCAGTATTTTACTAGAGGATGACTGTAGTTCTGCTCCTTCCTTCAGTGTGGGTGAAGACTCGTCGGCATGTATTAGGTTGAAATAAACTATAGCGACCAGAAGGTGCAAATGGTTCTTCCAGCACCCAGTGGGAACTCTCTTACGGTAGTTTACAAACGCTGCCGAACAACAAATTAGGGATGTTTATTTTCATTTTTATTGTATAGAATGCGATGATCCCCGAGTAGCGGGGGTAACATGTATGCTCGGGTATCAAACTATGTAAAATAAGTAGATGTAGTGAACAAGCGTTGGAGCTAGAAACGTGTGCAACTTTTGACCAATTAGAAGTATTAAGACGTTTCTAAATTCTTTGAATTTCACGTTGTTGGATATCTGGGACTACTTTAAACCGTTTATTATAAAACGGCTGTCTAGCACTTCAATTAGACAAATTATTGAAAAAAACAGAAATAAACCGGTGTTTAAAGACGTCTAACCGGTAACCGAAACCGTAAAAAGTAAAACCGTAAAAAACCGAAACGAAACCGTTATCAACAGGAAGCGGTAACCGTAACCGTAACTGAAACGTTATATTTTTCGGTTTGAGTCCCCGATGGAAACTTTAAAAATATTATTATATGAATGCTAGTAGTATTGTATATATCCTCAGAGTATAATCCAAGTTAGCCTGATGATATCGCTCCACAAAAGCACATACCGTAGGTAATGGGCTTAAACCGATTTCGGGAGGTTGTGCAGAACACAATTGTCCAAATTTTAAAGATATTTTGATAAAATATTTTATCATCCTTGTTGAATATTTTCTAGGTACCCACCTTAACTTGATGGAAGCATTGTCTGTTTTTCCAAGGCAGCATTCATGAAGAGGTCTCTCAGGTTCAATCTGCCTACACATCGATTTTAGAAGTTGATAGTCCAGAAAGCGGGCAAAAAAGTATCTGAAATATATAGATATGATAAATATAAAGTGATGGAACACACTCCATTCGGGGAATAACATTTCGTGACTACAATGACCATCAGCAAAAGGGTAATTGCAGTTTTAGTATATCTTACAATTGATGACGATGCCATAAACAGGTGCATAAGGTACAAAACACATTGGGTTCACGGTAGAATAATTACATTTATTTTATATTAAATTATTTTTACATCTATCATATTATGGGACCTATATAACATAGCTGTTAAAAATGAAGGTATTACCAGAGGTATTATAATAAACAGTTGTCACGATAAGTTTATTTTTATTTGAGACATATGCAACGCGATCAAAATGTATTAAAAATGAAAACCAGTGTTTTACAAAGTGCTATACCGTTATTTACCTAAAAATGTTTAAATCTTCTTCCGACGATTAGTGTGCTTTTTTAGCTCAACAGGACGCATACTTGTGTATGAAATACAACAAAATTTTATTATTGATAATAGAAATGCGGCTCAGCTTATTTTACGCCAAGTTAAACTGTCGTGCCAGGAATGTTTAGCGTCTTCCTCGTTCGACAGATCAATGAAAATTATTAATACCAAGAACAATTCCTTACTTCGATCAAAATTGACCACGTGCCCTGCCCTCATTGCCTGACTCAGAAAACACCTGCCTCAAGTCATTATGCCTTACAGAATTTTTGTCGATTTTTGTGTTTGTCTATTGGTGTGCATGTAGATCGAGTCCAGCTCGTTCATGGTTATATATTGACGAAACATCTGGCTTAGTGGGGCTCCGAAGCAAAACACTTTCTACAAATGTTGGCTTTCCGTTTTCAAACCCTGAGCATTATGACAGGCGTAATGCGGAGGAGGCGCTTTGTGACCAATATTTTGGCTGCTTGTCGAATGGTAACCAGGTTGTCCAAAATTATCCTCCGTACGCCTTTCGGGCCGTACTATGATACCTTTTTTGTTTTTTGATATAAACTTTCAAGATATGGACGCATGCGAAGCGTGTATAAATCCACTAAAGAAAGTTACCTCGCATCATCAAAACGCATTTAATAGCCTGGGAGAAAAGGATATAGCAGCGCTTTGAAGACACTTTTTCGACTAAACTAAAAGTGCATGATTGCCATACAAAAAAAAAAAGAGTAATTAACGTTTTGTACATGGAAATGGCCATTATTTCTCAATAGTGAGCACTGGTCTCGTAACATGGGCCATGAACTAAATCTTACTGGCGGCAGGAGAGTTGAATTATGTAATATAGCGCAGCGGGAACGCTAACACAGCCTAGATAATCTTCTTGTTTTCTTAACAATCCGTAGCACTAGGTACATTTTGAAGAAATGCTGTGTTTTTAATTTTTTATATCTTTAGAGCGGCCCGAACATTAAAGTGAGCCACAAAGACTGGCCTGTATTTTGTGTTCTACGAAGTTTTGCGTGTGGATTAAGATATTCATTTATCTAGCATTGCCTTTTATGCGGATTCATCTTCAGCGGAATACGTGCTCACTCTTTGACTCTTTAATGATATAGACTGACCTGGTTCATTCGCACTGAAACATTTAGAAATTAAACGTTTTCAAGACTGAGCACCGCTACAGCTCTTCAATAAAGAAGGAAAGAAATAGCTTAGTCGCAGAGTACTGATCTCGATATCCAGGGGTCGTGAGTTTGAACGTCACTGACGGCATTTGAGGGTTATTGTTTTATGAATAGAAGAGTTGAACTTCATTATCCAGTACAACGAGGACACGGGAACCAATGTGAGTAATTTGTCATTTTCCAGCAAAGATGAAGTGCAAATTAAAATCCGTGGCACATAGGGTTCTTCTGCCATTTTTGTGTGGTATACATGGAGCAGACCGAACGATGCTTTGCTGTAAGAGCTCTACTGAATCTGTGTGGGCGACCGAGGTTTTCCTTGAGGTGTTAAAGATAGAACACGTGTGCGAAAAGTAATGCAAAATTTTACAAAATTGACTATTTCAATACCGTTTACAGTATTTCAATCATAAAGGAAAAAAAACGTAATTAAAGTACATAACTCTCATATAACATGTTTATCTAAATAATATTTACGATGTCTGTATGACGAACGAGCGTCCGTTATTTTAACAACAGCGCAAAGACAATAACACGCAGACACAGGACGCACACCCAAGGGACACACAGCGCTGACTTACATCTAAATTGTATTTTGAGGTTATTCTGCGCGAGGAACGATGATTGTAAAACTGCTTAGTATTCATTCATTATGTTAAAACGCCTAAGACTGGGTGTGAAAAAAAAAAAACAACCTTGCAACAACCAAACGTAGAAGAAACAGGGAGAGACGTCGTCTGGTTATATTTTTTCTCTGTCTCTTCTGCTTTTGGTTGTTTCAAGGTTTTTCACAGCCAGTCTCAGGTGTTTTAACATAATGGTAAACTTACACCTGCTCGCCTTCGACCTCAGTGTGTTTTCGTATTCTTCGTCTTCGCGAAAGGCGCAACAATAACTTTGTGTATCTCACTGGCGTCTCATCTCTCCAATTCCAAACATTCTAGCCATGTTTGATAAAGTTAGGGATGGTGCACTGACACTTCCAGCTTTAAGCCGTGCAATCCTTCATGCTTCAATAATCTCTCTAGTAGGCTTCTGGCTACTTTTACCTCTAACGCAACACCACGTAAAGTCAGCCTCACACCCGCAATCGCCACAGTGGAGGAATAAATGTCCGGCTATTACTGTGTGGGTATTATAATATTGTTCTCCTTAACCGTTTGTTCAAGCGGCGCCCAGTTTTTCCTATACATTGCCTGCCACATGAAACAGGAATGTAATAACCTTCATTGTCTATGCAAGATACAAACATTCTGCGGTGTTTTTGTTTGTTTGTGCAGCGTGCTTGCTGGTAGTTATTGGTATTAACTTTTTTGCTTATACTGGACTGCTTGTTGGGGCTTTCTTGATCTTCTTGAACTCTGATAACTGTTCCTTTGAGCATTCTCTTTCCGCAGTCCTTACCACATTTAAGACTTATGTAGCACCACTAGAAATCCATAATGAGTTTCCATTTGAAGGTTCATTGAGAGTCTTAGACCTCCGACTCCTTCTGTTAGATGATGATATCTGTTTGGCTTATGAGCCTAGGGCAAAAAAGACACTCATGCATTTCCAGTCGGCACTGTCAACATTAGTTAAGAGAAGCATAGTCAATTTATGCCTTAATAACATCTTGACGAAATCAAGCCCGCACTCTATTACATGCAGTTTCGAAGGTCAGAATTTCAGGCTGATTTCAGCAAGCTATCTGGTATCCGTATTAACTTCCGGGGTTGAAAACAATCTGAAAAATATGAAGCAAGCTGGGGACAGTGACAGACAGTTAAGGGACACACAAAAAAAGAGTAGTAATGATGCCCCATAATTACAACGCTTCCCACGCGCTAAAGAATATCGGGAACCGAGAAAATCTGAATGCAGTCTTTTCGGCACCCAAGAAGCTGTCCAGTTTAAGCAGAATAGTTAATATGAATACCAGCTAAAAGATACGCTGCACAAAAAAAAAAAAAAGAGAAACCCATTTCGGAATGTTTTTTTGGCACAGACAATGTTGCTTATTCTATTCCTTTTTCATGTGGCAAGCAATATACAGGGTAAAGTGGGCGTTGCTTAAACGTACAGTTAAGAGAACATTACTATAATACCCTCCAAGTGATATCCGGATATTTAAATCTACAATGTAGCGATTGCGGACGTGAGACTGACTTTACCCGGTGTTCTGTTGCGCTAACAAACAGGTCAGCAGTGCGCAGTGTGATACAATATTTTGTCTTTATAAAACATTTGTAAATCTATTTCTTTCGTTTTTACACCTATTGCAATCGTTGTAATCGCGCCCAAATGCAGGGTGTTTGATATTAATTCGAACAGGCATAAAAAAAAATGCCGCAAAAATGTGCACTAATGCGGTTTGTGTAGGTGTGTTATATGGTCACAAGAACATAATATAGGGTGCTGATCTTTATTACAAATTGGTTAATTAACTAAACATTGTTAATTAACCTTAGTTAGTGAAGGTAAACGGATAGTTCCAATTAGAAACTTTCTTAGTGTTATTGAAAGCCACTATTCCAGTAGACTTTAGAAAACCCTAACGCGCGCGAAAATCGCTGTAGTGCGCTAAGGTTACTGCTAGTGCAACAGACGCAAGACTGGCTGTGAAAATACGCAATTAAGAAAGAAAAAGAAAAACTAAACGCGCGGGCGCGTTTATGTTTTAGCAGTTTTTGGCCTGCTGAGGCTTTAGCACGCCCCCGTGCTTCCTGTGCACTCCATGTTTTTCAAAATTTACATATATAATGGTTTTGGATGGCGCTTTAATAAAGCTTTCATGTTTTCTAAAAGGTCTGTTCGAATTAAAAATCACACAACCTCTAGAGGTAAATATTATATTACGGATGGCCATTCTCCAGGGTCGGGACCACCGGAAATATTTAACGAGAATAATTAAAAATATGTTGACGAAACATTTTCGTGAACAAAATGTTTGTCGTGCGCGGTTGCCTTTTTAATATATCTCTTTGTTTTTCGTATGTAGTCATTTAACTGACGTCTTCAACCTCCAAACGGACTGGAATAACTAATTTGATTTGTAGAATACTTCTATCAATCATTTTTGGGAGACTTTCTTGAGAATTTATTTTTAATGTTTGTTTTCTTATTTGTTGACACAACCTCGTTACAAGAAACACAAATTGCTGACTTGTTTTAGATAAATAAAGTAATAATCGTTGGTATTCATCACAAAAGAATAAGAAATTTATAGTAATTAAAAAAAAGATACAGAAAAAAATGCATTAAGTAAACGAATTATGAAATTTGTCAATCAACAATAAAAACACTTAGATAGCAGCAACAGTGTCGTGTTTTCGATTCTCTGACATTTTCCTCACTATATCAAGAACTGCGTCGATTACACTCAAATAAGCAAACTTATCTATATAAACCAAAGCACACGACCAAGAATGTTTTAGTATGCAAAATGAGGCGTAAAAACCCTGCATATTAGTTTGGAATATGTAAAAAAAATGCTGTCGAAAAATATACATTATGAGATAATTGACCGAAAAGCCATAAAAAGTACAATTTCTAAGAAGCGTGACGGAAAGACAATCCCATTACAATTTCAATCGCAGTAATATCGCAGAACACGCAAATTACGACAATTGTCTATTGTTTTCGAATGAATAACAACTTGCTCCTCAAAATATAGGTTATTGTAACGCACTCTTGTAAGCACGGTTTGATGGAAGACATTCTAAGGGGGATCAAGCACGGCATATATAAAACAGCTTGGAAGGACAAAATTATAGAACTAACATAGCAGCAGTGGAAGTATGCAAATTATATTCAATTATAAAATAAAATTCCATAAAACACTCTCACATTTTTTACTAATGCGTTGATATGGAACGAAAAATTGGTTGCTGTAGTTCGATAAAATATGCAATTTATTGAATATCCCAGTAACATATGAAATTCTAAAGCGAAAAAGAAAGAACTATGACTCAGCAAACAGAGGGACAAAGGACCGCTGTTGCTAGGCTGATTAAGGTTCGTAAAAGCAGTAGTAAACGCTGTGCCCTTTTTCCACGATGCTTTTAATTAATTACCTGGCAACTTTATAAAAATAAACGCGCGGCTTAATCCAGTCACATTCTTTATTCTTTGTCATGTGCGATATGTCTGAAGCGTCAGGCTATGAAAAAAATTTTTTTTTGTGAGTGAAACATATGTGCACGCCTCCCACAGCGAAGTTCTTTATTTTTGTATTACATAAATCGTCCTTCCTCGTATTCGCATTGTTAAGAAGCAAAAAAGCATACTTCGGTGCTTTTCGAAAATAAATATTATCCGCTACATTACTGTTGAAAATGAAAATTTGGTTCCAATGACATTCTCCTCCTGGGATTGCATAACATGTGGAATGAAAATTAAATAAAACTCTCACGCTCAGATGAGATGGAATAAAATATATATTTTATTCTATTATTCAATGCAAAGGAGGATAATATATATATATATATATATATATATATATATATATATATATATATATATATATATATATATATATATATATATATATATATATATATATATATATATATATATATATATATATATATATATATATATATATATATATATATATATATATATATATATAACAGAAGGGCAGCACTCGTTTATATTACCCGAGATGCTTTATCGACGTGAGAGGTGCCGCTTCCTATTGGCATGCCTGAAGAATTAAAAAATTGGAAGCATTTCCATTTTTCATGGCCAAATAACGTTCGAATGCTAGCATCCGCAGTAAAAGTCGTGAGATTCATCTTCAGATATGCTGAGGGCATAGTGGTGATTGGTTTGCTCTACAAAGTCGAGACAGTCAATGAAAGTGTTACCACAATCTTTTAAAACATTTGTCATTCTCCAGTGTACAACCCGGTAAACTGGAGCATGACACGATTTTCCTCCAAGACAACGAGCGGAATGTCACACCGTACTCTTTGAACAAGCTAGGCCTACGGCTTCAAACAGTTACCGCACCTACTTTATTTGCTGACCTCGCGCCGTAAGACTTTAAGTATTCCCCACAATAAAGAAAAGTCTAGAAGGGAATCATCTCCCAACAGACAGTAGTGGGCGAGTAGTCTGACTTCCAAGAATAATTTTTTTTAACTGTTGGCGAAGCTTGAATTTCGATGGAAAAAAATGCGTGGGAGTGCTAGTGGATATGCGAACAGCGAAGTTTTACTGCTGTTTGACAAACGCATCACATGTAGGCAGATTGCTTTCCCTCCAACCCTGGTGTATTGGGAATTGTACTGGGCAGCCGGAATATTTTCACATAGCGACAGATATATCGCTTGAGTGGAACGGTCTGCACACTGAAATAAAAAATTAGTTTTGTAGTTGACCTCTGTAAAAGAAGTTAATAGACAAATTAATTTCATTCATATATTAATTTATGTATTTAGAAATACTGCCTATCTCTATTGGGATCTTTGCAAGTATTGGTTCAAAAAATATATGCAATATGAGGCACATATCAATAAACGAAAATAAAAATATCACATCTTTCTGGAAAGAACAACCTCTCCTCAGTTAATAAATTGCCAAAGTATTTGGTTTTTCAACTGCACCAATAAATGCAACACTTGAATATCAAAGAAAATGACTATCTATATTGTTGAAAAGTTGGGCGAGTTGGTTATGCATAGTTACGAAGAGGGAAACAGCGCCAAAAGTACGTAGGACAAAGAACGAGGAACACGCAGACCGAGCGCTGACTGACGACTGGTTTATTTATGGAAAACCACCTACCGGCGTAAAAACACAGGCAAACATACATCGGACCATCGCCTGAGGGCACGCGTCACAGCTCTCCAAGAACATGATTTTCTTATCGAAGTGCGTAATCGAGGAAGCGCGGACGCACTCATCTTGATGCTTCAAAATGTAATAAGGCTCGAATATTTCACGAGTCACCTGCTGACTGTGCCGAGCGACAGTCGTCGTCTTTTCCAAAAGAGGGCAGCAGCCACATGTATCACAATGAATGGCCATATTACTCGACGGTTAATATCTTATGGAAAGCGCGTGCTCCTTGAGCTTATCATTGATGTACCTCCCTGATTGGCCATAGTACACTCTCCCACATTGTGATAGATGTGGGTGCTCCCCTCTTTTGGAAAAGACGACGATTATTGCTCGGCACAGTCAGAGAGTGACTCGTGAAATATTCGAGGCTTATATACATTTCAAAGCATCAAGATGAGTGCGTCAGTGCTCCCTCGATTGCGTGCTTCGATATAGATATCGCGTTCTTGGAGAGCTGTGACACCTGTCCTATAGGTGCTGGTCCGATGTATGTTTATCAGTGTTTCTACACCGGTAGGTAGTTTTCCAGATATAAAGCAGTTGTCAGTCAGCGCTCGGTCTGTCTGTTCCTTGTTCTTTGTCCTCCGTACTTTTGGCTGTGTTTCACTCTTCGTGACTATACCCGTTTTCACCTCAAGAAGCGTAGTAAAAAAGTCCGGCTCCTCGCGGAGCATTACTAATTTTCCCCTTCATGCTGATAATTAAGATATATATGGGCGCAATTTAGATTAGATGCACGTTATTCTATGGAGACGTACACGTTCCAAACGCCAAAAGCATCGCTTTTTTTCCTCCGACGACCAAATCTCGTAAGAACTACTTCGCGCCGCGTATGAACAATGCGCCAAACTTGCTCTTTTCTAGAGGTGAAAACGGGTGTAGCTATACTGCTTCAGTCTCTTATAGCTCAAAGAAGAAATGTGTATCTGAAACTGTAATTATTAAATGAATATTCAACGAGTGTAGATATGCTTATTCCTAGTGGATCTGGCTTATAATAGCTTAACGTACTTGGTCTCATAAAATTTAAACGCGTCGTTTAAAAGAAGGAACATAAACGTCCGTCTACCCAGTTCTGCGGTATCAGCAACGGTTAAAAAACCAACATTTTTTAGTAGTTTTGTTTTGAACTAAAAACGGCTGTATTTGTTGTAAACGCATCTAACTGCCTTTTGCTGGACTGTTTACATAGTACCTAATTCTTATGTGTATGTGGGAACAAGGATATATTTGCGTATTCTATTGCTGGACGACCAAGGCTGGTCTATGCTAAAATTTTTATTTTATGAGGCAAATACTTTAACGTTCTCATCAGAGAGAATAATTTTACAATGCCTGCATTTATTACATATTTAACGTGTGCGTTCCAGCTCGGATCAGACGCTAACCTAATACTAAGATGCTTATATTTAGTGACCCTGTGCGTGTAAACACTATTAGCACTGTACGTAAACTCAAGAGGATTATTTTATTCTTGTTAGACATATGGAAACAGATTTGCCTTCATATAGAGTCATTTTCAAGTTATCACACCCACCGGCTACATTCTCCAGATATTAGTTTGAAACAATTTGGTCACATTGGCTTCTTATTTCGCGCTTGATAATACGATTCTTGGGAAAACGTTTTATATTACGTTGTAACGACATTGCCGGTAAGCAAGTCGTTTATTTAGAGCAGAAATAAAACTGGTGCCAAAACAGAACCTTTCGGGACATTAGACAGTACCTTAACAGGTCGAGGTGCGTGTCCCTCATAATAGACGAATAGGAACCGATTTCGAAAGTAGTCCTCAATCCAAGATACTCTAAAACCCTCACCCATAATATTTGTCAATTTTTTTGAGTTCGATGTGTGAAACACAGTTGTAGACTTCCACAAAAATATCATATCTATCTTTCTTCTATTGTTTATACCCTTCGGAAAGTCATAGAAAATATCGACCAGCCCTGTGACAGCTATAATTCACTCCTGAAGCCGTGCTGCGACGCGCATCCCTCAATATTTAAGTTATGTGATGGCTGCCTGATATTCTTACCTCAATGTGAAACGAGTCTGCTGATATTCTCCAATCTTTATAAACTTTCGAGGGTACAATTTTGTGAACGAGAATTATGGCATTTTAAAAACACACCTAAGGACGCGCGAGTTCTATCACTTCCTTCTAAAGTGTATCAAGTTCTAGGAATTACGTCAAAGCCCTAGTTTCTCTCACGCAGGGCTTGGGAGCGCAGCCGCTGTAGCTCAGTGGTAGAGCACTGGTCTCGTAAGCCGGGGGTCGTGAGTTCAAACCTCACTGGCGGCAAACGGTTTTTGTTCTTTGAATTCGTGGGTGTTGTGAGTAACTGACCACTCGATGGGATGCGGACTAAAAAAACAGAATAAAACTTTAAAAACTATTTTGCAAAAAAAATTGCATTTTATTTAATGCAGATGACGTGTGTCGTTTTATATATTCCGAAATATTATGACACAGGTTTCAAGTATAAATAACGTTCACCACCGCCCATCTTTTTGACGGTTCGTGATGTTTTATAAAATAGTATACGGATTGAACGACTTTCTTCTTCGTGGCTTCACCGAGCCCATGTCTATTCGTTAGGTCTCCAGAGCGATCTGATTTACTCGTAAGATGGGTTGCGGGCGTCTGGAGTTTGAATTTATCGCTAGTAAATACTTTCACACGGCGTGTCAAAAGTTTTCGGATAAAATAATCTAAGGACCGTAATAACACACATTCGCGAAGACGCGGAGGGGATGAGCCGAGCGCAGAGTTGAAGTGTAACGCCACGGCGCCCGAGTCACGTGATTTCAAGATGGCAGCTGGGGCCCACGCGCCGGCAGGTGAAACAATCTAGATGCTTTTGGACACCCCAAAGTGGGCCGTCATCTTACTACGCCAATCCAAGTCAGCAGTGGTTTTGTGTAAAGCTGTACACTACAGCGGCTCTTCCTGCCTGACGTCTGAAGCTGCACAGCTTTAACTTAAAACTGGAAGTTTTGTGCATTATTGTGAGTCGATTCTTTAATCTGAAAACGCACACAACTGGTTGCATACTTCGACCGTGATGATGAGAATTTCCTAGAGCGTTTTACTACGGGCTCTCAAAAACGACTAAGCAGTTCGCAATTGCGTATTCAGGTGGAGCCTAATTTTTACAAGTAGGCGTCAGGGCCAGCGATTCATAAAAAACAAAACTCGGCAAGCTATGACGCTGGTTGCAATTCCTGTCGAAGGTAATAAACGAGCATAGTAGCTAGTCGCGTGTAAACTAATATGCTTCAAAATATCTGGCTTGAATTGGCTAAATGAGACAACCTGTACGCTGCTACAGCTCCGTGGCAGAGCTCTGGTCTTTTAAAACAGGGATTGTGAGTTAAACCTTCACTGGAAACTCTACGTTATGATGGTGCAATGAAATGAAATGAGAAGAAACAAATCATTGATTTTTTCTTTATGTATTAACTTCTTTTCTTATTTATCAAATCATTTTAAACGTAAGATTTACCGTTGCGACGCTCAAAGTTTTGGTAATTTATTGCTTGAAATGGTGATACTAGTTATCTCCTCACAATGTGCCGCTGGGGCATTATGAACCTATTCACAAAACATACTATAAACAGTCCTGTTTGTCCATTCCAAGGCAGAACATCGCGTCCGCGTGCCTATTCTGTATTAACATCTTGAAAGCCGCACTAAGGGTCATGATTATGGAACGGGCTCGTTAGTAGCTATACAATATATTATGAAAATATCGAGCACGCATAAGAAGTGCATATGAATGAAGGGCTCACGAACAGTACTATGCATATACATTTGCGTATACATCAAGTTGTGTGGTCACATGACGTCCGTCAGTGCATATACACAAATTAAATATTTCTGGTTTAATTATACGCTCCCTGCGCGACAGATGACGTGGTAAATGACCTGAATTGATCCCTAAATATATCCCAAATTGAATTTCTCCGCTCAACTGAGCGAGAGAATACACGCATGGACGGAGGCACCATTTTCTGGAAGTATGGCGCTCCGTCAAAAAGCATTTTATGCTTTGAAACACAGCTCGAAACGCGTTAGATTTTTTAAGCTGTGGAAAAAAAAAAGGGGTTTTAGAATGTGGTAGAGGTTCTAGATTATCCCATGGAAGGCCCAGGATAACTGCCGCTATAGCTCAGTGGTAGAGCACTGGTCTCGTAAACCAGGGGTCGTGAGTTCAAACCTCACTGGCGGCTTCCGGCTTTTTTTGTTCTTTTTTAGTTTCGTATTTTATTTATGGCATCTTGGTGCGTCTAAGCTCTCTATTTCTTCAGACGTCACACCGTTTGTGGTTTTGCTATTGTTGCGATCCTGGACAATACTGTTTTTGATTTGAAGATGTGCGTTCCCGTGGACACCTGTGGTCTCACTTTTGAAGCTGCATAGCTTCAAAAATGAGACCACATTGATACTGAAAGTTTTCCTTGCATTATAGTGTCGAATCTTTTAGAAGTTGCACATGACTGGTGACATTTATCGACCGTTATAGCGGGGTATTTTTAGAAGATGCTACGGAAATTTGTATAAAACAACTTCGTGTTTTGTTTTTGCGGAACTAGAACTTAATGGAAGCAGTACTTATTTGTTTTCTGTAATACAACGGTAGTTTTGTGAAAGTAAGAGATGTAAAATATGTTTAACTTGTGAGTCACTGCTTCTATTTCTTCAGCTGTGTCGAGAGTGTGCATTAACTGCCGAATGAGTGCGTGGAAAAAAAAAGCCATAAAAAGGGTTGGTGAGTAAGTTACCTAAGGAAGCTAATTAATTTTAATTTACCTTGCAGTTATAATAAAATACAGTAGACAAACGTCCCCGGCTGACGCTTTTTGGAGTACGAATGTACGCTGAGCGGAATAGCGCAAACACGATATAGATTAATGAAAAGGCAGTGAGTGTGCAGGCGAGCCGGTGATAGTGAATCATGGTGTTTAAAACCCGAGACTGTAATAAGGTCAGGTAAATGACTTAAAAAAAGAGACGTTTTTGTGTGTGTTTTTTTTTCTTATCCTTCCCAGTCTCCGGTTTTAAACGTCAGGACATAGATGTTTGCTCGATAATTTTATTAAACCAGATAGCCATGAACCCCAACTTCGAATCCCTAATAATGGCTTAAAGTGTTTGTATAATGTTGCTTAAGTAACAATCATAGTTATCATCTAGCTGTAAGAGAGCCATCAAGGAAATACTCAATTATGGCTTACTGGGGTTGATTCCGTCCCGATAAATGAATAGTTTATGCTGTTCGATGTATTCATAGGCCAAGAGCTAACTATCTACGCAAAGCTACATAGAGCCGGGTACAGTGCACATCTTGTACTGTAAAATATCTTAGCGTTGGACACACTGATTCGGGGGGGGGGGGGGTTAAGACGGCGTAGCATAATGTCTTAGTGTAAAAAAGGGTATAGTTACTCAACCAAGCGTTTTGATTAAAAGTAGTGAAACGAACATCTCCAGGGTGTCACAAAAGAAAATTTACACGGTCTTTTTTACCGCAAAAATAAACTAAGCATCGCCGAACGCACATTCTCCGTCCGAAAGTAGCGCTAGAGGTCACAACCAGATGTCAAACTTTCAGCCCGATCCGATAACTTCATCAAAAGTTATAAGTGATTTTCTTAAAATTTGAATAAGAAAATCGAGCCCCTTTTTGCCCATTTTCAGTTTCTGGTGCCATAGAGCCCCATGTGTTCGAAAACTCCGTCGACCGCCATTTTGCCATTGAAATGTTCGGAAAATCACTTGTAAGTTTTGATTAAGTTATCTGATCGGGCTGAAACTTTGGCTTCTGGTTGTGACCTCTAGCTCTACCTTTGGGCGGAGAATGAGCGTTCGGCGATGCCTAGTGTATGTTTGCGCTAAAAAGAGCGTGTAAATTGTCTTTTGTGGCAGCCTGTACTTTAGACCTTTGCAAAAAGAGCTATCTGGCCGCCGCTATTTCGCAACTCGAGCGACCCCTCTCAGCCAGAAATGTCTGCCACCCGTCTGAGCTGTGGAAAGCCGGCCAGCCCGACTCCCCACCTGCATTGTGCATTCGGAGGAAGGCTGGGCAGAGATACTCCAAAAAGTATCCGGGAATGCAAACACTGAGATACATGTATTTTGAGGCGCAAAATACAAATACAGAGGTACATTTGTCTTTTATGCAACGGATATCCCTGAGATACTTCTACAAAATAAGCGAAAAGGTATTCCGGAATACAGATACAGATACCTATAGAACCACATTTGTTCACAAACGGTACTACGTGGAGGGGGCGTGGCGAATACAAATGGTAATTTAGGTTTGCGCTCCTCTTTGTGTGCCATTTTACGCACTTATCCTTACCGCGAACTTTTTATTTATCATAAATGCCGCTGAAAACATGTTACCCCCGGTGAACCATAGTTACTGAACGGTAAAGACTGAGTGCCATGCTTGAGAAAAGGCGTCTGCACGAAACGAACCCTGTTTTGCCGAGAGGGCGCCCCTTAAGCTCTCGCATGATATGCTTCGACTCACCCATAGTGTGGGGGCATTGGACAACAGGGTCGTACCTTTTCTCCACTCAACTCTTTTACAGCGCTCGCCCTGCTAAATTGGAAAGAGTGGAGGGCTTTGTTGGAGGAGCTTATTTTGTTAATCCTGCGAGTAACCTCGATTGAACCAAAGTTATTTTTTTAATTTTAACGTTGGTGACTGTGACGGATCAAAGAGCGGGTTCATGTTATAAATTCTTAAGCACATTGTACCAAGCAGATGTTTTTATTCTTTAAATTCATCACAAAACCGGTAACAATTGCAACGAGAAACCTAAGTCTGGCAAAGGATCTGGACACAAGCGATACACTGTGATTGTTTTCACTACCGAGATACAAATACATTTTGAAATGTATCTGGATACAGAGATACAGATGCTCCAAAGTATCTCTAAGATACTTTCGCGATACAATTGCGTCGCGATACCCAGCCCTGATTCGGAGTTCACGAGCTTTTCATTAAAGTGTTTACTTTATTTGCCTGTTCAGAATGCTAACCATTTTTGTGTTATCATCCGCTGTGAGGGCCAGGGAATACCAGGGCTTGTAGCCTGCTCGGTCTTCGCAGAAAACGAACGAGGATAGTGAACGTCAAGATGCCCGTGACGTGGGCCGTTCAAAGTTGTTCGAGGAATATTTCCGCTTAGATAATCTCCGGAACGCCTTTCCGGCTATGTTCCACGTCTTCGCGAAAAACAGCTAAAGCCCGCTTCAGACAGAGCAACTTCCTCAGCAATTTCTGTGTTGCTGGCGGGTTGTTCCCTAGAAAAAATCGTAAGGGTGCAGGCGAGCTAATGAATATTAACCATGTTGAATTAACCTGAGACTGGGAAAGAGAAGAAACATCAAAACGTAGAAGGGACAGAAAATAGACAGGACGACGCCTCAAACTCAGCTAACTCGTTTATTTAGTCCACCTCCCTATATAGTCACATTCTGAGGGTCATCTCCACCAACACAAAAGGACGAGTCTATACAGTTCAAGCGCCATAGTCTCCATCACACAATGGTTTTCTACGCGTATTGGCCCCGTTATGATTCAGAAGTATGGACTGTGTTTAGAATAGTGTAGGGGAAGAGATCCTTTTGTTCAGGATTGAAGGTGGATGGATGTTGCCTTATAGCGTCGACCTGTAAAGGTTGTCGACCTTCTTGCATTGTGTGATGGAGACTGTGGCACTTCAACTGTATAGACTTCGTCACTTTTATGCTGGTGGAGATTACCTTGAGATTGTGACTATATAGGGAGGTGGACTAAATGAACGAGTTAGCTGAGTTTGAGACGTCGCCCTGTCAATTTTCTGTCCTTTCTACAATTTGATGTTTCTTCTCTACCCCAGTCTCAAATTTGACGCTCTTGACCTCTTGACGTCGCACGTGCCATCACGTCTGACGTCACACGTTACTTAACGTGTGACGTTACATGAGTGAATGTGACGTCACGTTAATTTTAGCGGGTAAACTATTCCGCAAAATTTAGCACAAAAAAGTTCCCCGCTAAATTTAGCGGGGAAATCGACGTTCACGGGACCTCAACATCAATTCAGTTTCTCTGCTAAATTTAGCGGGGAAAGTGTCGCTAAATTTCCAGCTAGATTTAGCGGGAAAATGTTGGAAAATTTCCCTCTAAATCTAGCAGGAATATTTCCTCGCTAAATTTACCATTGAAATTTTCGCAAAATTTCTCGGGAAATTTTGGAATATTTTCTGCTAAATGAGAGGGGAGCAGGAAAGGAGTTGGGGAGGGTAAGAAGGGGGAGGAGGGGCATACCCTCCCTTCCATACCCTCCCCTCCTCTGCCGCAAGAGCTGCGCTCTAATTTGGCATTACAGAGAACTGTAAACGTCTTTCAATTTTTGTTTCTAAAAATAGTACAATGCTTAAAAAAAAAACCTTGAAAAATTCTATTCGCCATAGAATAAAAATAAATAAATAAAACATGAAAATTTAGCCGCCACCAGCGTTCGGAATTACGCCTACGCAGGCTGCCACAGCCCACTGACGAGAAAACCCACAGACCAGCACAGGAAGGCAACACCGACGCACCCTTTCAAAACCAAGGACGCGCGCTGTAAATCGCTTCGTTCGAGAAGGCTGCTGGACAAGTCTATTGAAGGTGACAGGTCAAGAGTTCAGGTTAAGTTATTTTCACCTTTCCACCTTTGGCAGAGTGAAGGTTGGAAAGGAGGTGACCTCCTCTCCAGTGTCCGCTCTGCTAAAGTGGAAGAATGTGAGAACTTCGTCTGAACTCTTAACTTGACGCCATTCTCCCTTTTAGTTTTAATAACTTAATACATTTTCAGGCGGATACTCTGAGAAAGTAATATTAACACAGAACCGGGCATCAGGTTGCCAGTGTCTCGTGGGAACATCAAAATTTAATGAAACTGGTGGGATGTGATGACCCCTAGCCAAGGTCATATCTAATGAGAGAGTTGAGCCGATCCGAATGGTGCTTGCGTCCGTATAGAACAAGGAGACCTCGCAGTAACACGATATGACGTGTTATCTGATTGATAAGCGGTCGTGGTTTTTTATGGGTCGACAACACAAGATTGGTAAGGAAGCATGCCAGTTACCAGGTGTGAGAGCCCTAGCCATGTTTGCAAGACCGTCGACATCTTCAAAAAGCTGCCGAAGTCTCGTATCAGATATGGCTGCATCGGCCAGATCGTTCAGATGCTCGGTATGAACACGTAACACACACACAACGACACTGATGATACCGTTTACGTCTGCTTGGAAACACGCATTTGCCAGATGACACCGTAGAAATGAGGGTCCAGCGGCTAGTTTTCCAAAACTATCGATAGTGCTGTAGATAATATTGCTGGTTAAACCCGCATGTAAATATGGATGGTGAAAACTATTAAAAGCATTACCGAAGGTAGTCTATTTTAAAACAATCAATGGTACATCGAGTTTGTCTTCTAACGAAAACTGGTTCATTGAGGTTGCCACACTGCTCTTTGCAGCTGGCTAAAACTGGACATGAGCATCAGATCTGATACATTTTTTTCCTAAAAAAAATCTTGAAACACTACAATTTGACTAACATGCCTGGTTGAAGTGTTCATCATAAGTAAGCTTCACTTTCTTTTTCTTTGGTCTTGATGACACTCCAGTGGGAGGTTGCACAGGTACCGGCTCTCAATTGTCTGTAGGACCACCCATTATTTCACTTTTATCGTCACGAGTTTCCTGGTGCTGCACATCGTCCTCGATGGGCTTTTGTGTTGGAACATCAATGTCCTCCTATCAGAGATGGTTTCTTCAAATACTTCTTTGCTCACAAGTAAATGCCGCCTGTTCCGTCCGTACACAGCACCATTCTGAGCTTACACCACATAGGATCTTGGGGCCACTTGCTCTTGGATATAAGCTT
>JAZHYW010036371.1:0-60757 GCA_037355805.1 Ixodes ricinus
ACACCGGTAGTGATACACGACCGCACGCCGGTACGATGCTCATCCAGATCGAAGCGGGCAGGGTGGGATTCGAATTATCATTCAATGGTATTCAGTGCACGCCGTCGTCGTCGTCTGTTATGCAGTCGAGGCTACCAATAATGATGCAAAACAAATTTTGTTGCTTATGGTAGGACTCATTTCGAATAAATTTAATCATACTATTAGTTATAAGAACTGGAATTTCGGAGTCAAACGTTGGTACCGAAATCGAAACGCAATCGGGACAGGAAATGCCAAACATCAAATCAAATCAAATAAATTAAATATTTTATTTTCCCATTCAACAAAGAAAGAGGGTGGGGGGCAGAAAAAAGCTGATAAATCAGCTTGACATGGTCCTAGGCCACCCTACAGAGGCAGTGGCGGCGGCAACGGAAAAATATATACTGAAGAGTTAGAAGTAAAATAGTGAAAATACAAAAGGGCGTGTCAGGAGCAATGGGTAGAAATATTAAACAACATTGGGAAACTGACTAGCACTTTCCTATCGTCACACAAAACTCGACTTTCCTTAGAAAGCCCGAACTTAAAAAAAGTCAACCCTAATTAAAATTGGACATACTAAAAGAAAAAAAAAGTTGTTTATAGCGTAGATCCTGATTGCCTTTTCAAATTGCAGAATATGTGAAAAAGGAATGAACACTGTACGAAGGATCTACAATAAACTACACAGAAACAGTCAACATCCGAGAAACGCGATGGGAATACGGTATGTAATACAATACACTGCGAGGTAAAGTAAAATAAAAATACAAATTGAGTGCGGATAGCGCCGTTCACACTTTTGTTTTGTGTCTTTTTTCATGGTTGTAAAAAGTTCCGCAATTGTTTAAATGATGCGTTATGTATATCTAGCTCGTTACATGACAGATAATTTAACAATTTTGGCAAAGTGTGCCTCAACGTTTGATCTCCGTATGCAGTTCTGTTAACATCGGGACACTCTCCTGAGAAATTTACGCTTCTGTGAGTACGCTCAGAGTGTTTATTAGCGTTGAAATATTTATTCTGCTTTTTTATTACACACATTCTATTCTCGTGCGTAGGAGAAAAATGCCTTGGTTGTGCCTTTTCTCTGTTAGTCGGAGAACGATCGCTCAACTTGCACAAAGACAAGCGGCAAAAACCTGAAGGCTCGTTTTACGTACAAGTTATAAACGCCATTTGGAGTTTTTTGGTGAACGTACCCACTCTACCTCAGAGTTTTTCTCAAGTGACTTGCAAAGTTTCTCTTTAGGCAAACCGTCCAACTTCTCTGCCACATAATTCAAGATTTAAACTGCGTCTCTACATCAAGCCTCGCGGTTGCCTTGCAATCGCGTTCGGAATAAATCCGTACTTCTCGATACTGTGGGGCTCACTGGAAAGAGCGTCGCTGGTCAAAATTTCTTTTATCAGCTTCGCGGCAGTAGTTGTCCTCTTTAAGTTTTTCACAAAGTGCCACATTGTCGCGTTTTTCACGTAGTACATTGTTGCTTTTAGAAATGTGCCATCCTCGGTTTACCACTAGCTCAGGAACTAAGGGTAGGTTTGTAGTGGAGGCGAAGAGCGAAGGTTGCTTTACAGATAGTGAGAGCACTTTTCCAGGTCAGAAAAAAGTGAACTTACCGTGGGGTGCAACTGGCGAATCAGCACGCGATTCAGAGCGCGAGCAATGCAAGTGACATGCTTTAGGTTAGTAAATATGTACTGGAGACTCTGGAATGCGGGTTTCATATATGAAGCTTGGTTAGTCGTCAGGGCAATCATCCTTTTATACAGGACACAATCGAGCCACAACCTCTTGCAAGAAGTCAAATTCATGCTGAATCGTCCCACCGTTAGTTTCCTCCACAAAGGTAACACTTAGGATCGCAGGCCAACAAAATTATCTGTCGAGGGAAGCCACACGTACATTAACAACGAAACGGTGGCATGGATGAGTTATCCCGTTCTGTTGAAAATGTACGTCCGAGTCAATCACATGTGCACGAATGTTCTCAATACCTTCCCGGTAGATCCTTTCGAGGTTCGACTTTATGAGGGATGTCCTGTCAGGGAGGTTCTGTCCAGACAACTTAGAAATAAAATATGAACTTCTGGGTGATCGAGCTTCTGAAAGGGAATATTGACACTTGCAAGTCGGTGGCGTAGTATACCTAGCGCTTTAGAAGGCAGGGAAGGCGGCAGGCTCATATAAGGCGCAGCGCATGCAGTTTGAACGCCGTAGGAGCCGTTGGCGAAAGAATGCCACGCTGGCTCCTTTCTGATGCAAAATATTATCAATGGGGCAAAGGCACATCTGTATACAGGCGTTTCAGTTATGTAGCTGGACACTTAATGGAAAATCAGGGCAATCGGGTCAATATTACATCTTTCGAGACATTCAATGTAAAATAGGGACAATTCGGGACAGCAAAGTTAATGAAAACCAAATAGAAATTGGTTGACAGATGCGTAGTGGTAGCTGACGCTGTTATCGGGACACTTCAAAATCAGGACATGTGCCGGGAAATCTCAGCTCTAATTATAACTTTACAAATTAAAAAAAAAACAAAAAAAAAACGTTGGTGATTTTTTGAGTTAGCAGTGTCGGACTTTCTACATAATGCTGTAGCCTGCTGAAATATAACTGTTTAGAGGTGCCCTGACTGCATACCATAGTTTGGGTAAAACAATACAAAACGCTTATGGACAAGGACTACGCATCCACTACCTTACAGTAAACGCTGTGTCAAAAACTTTAAATTCAAATAAATGCGGAATGAAAGACTATGATCACTGACAGAATAATAACGGCAGGGCATGTCTTTCGAACGCCTAGACTCTAGCACGTTCCCCATGCCATCCGTCGTGCTTTGGGTGCGCGCGCGCGCTCGAGGTGTACGACAGGCTGAGCGTCGTCGAAGATAGGAAGCTTGCACTTATGGTTCGACTGGTGAAGCTCCTCCATGTCGTTTTCACCTTGTCAGTGACTACGCCAATAAGCTTTGGATTAACAAGTTGACCTCGGATGAAAGTCTAAGAGTAACGTATACTTTCTCAAAACGTAACTCAATTCAGGCTGTTTCCTTTTTGGGCTGACAATAGATGTTCTGCAGTTTAGAGTTTATTTTTTTCGAAAATGGCAATGACAAAGGTTTTTAGCAACAGGCTCCTTTGCAAAGTACCGACCGCGTGGACCTTGTCCACAAGCATCGGAGCGGACAAAGCCCCATCCATTTCCGGGGAGTATCGCAGCGACCCATCACGTTCGACGGCTTGTGGTCGACGCTTATCGCTGAATATACTCTCTCTCGTGGTCTCTTCAAACCAACCGATTCCTTCTGGTATCTTTCCACTCTGAATACGTCGCCATAAACGGGTGGCGAACTTGGGGCGAATGAACCGTCGAACCGGTCCAAGGGCACTGCTCGTTATAAAAGGTGCCTCTTGCCCCGGAAGGAGTGCACTGTAAGCCTTTCTCCCGGCGTTGCGATATGGAGACGTCCTGGTTTCTGGTCTACTGCTTCCTTGTTCTTGGGTCCGGAGTTGAGTGCGCTTCAAAGGCACCTGTAGAAGGAGAGATTCTTGATGAGGAGCGGGGAAAGATGTACGCAAAGGAAGCGGAGGTCTTACTCACAGACATGTGTTTGAAGTCTACCGAGGTATCGTGGAACTACGGCAACAATCTGACGGAACATAACAAGAATTTGAGCGTAAGTTCATTTTCTAAAACTTCAAATACTTTCTTGCTGTAGAGGCCTCGGACTTAAACGTTATGAAAAGCGCTCGAAAAAAAAATGAAAACGGCAGTTGTTGCAGATTTTTTCTGCTGCCAAGTTGATTTCGCGTCTCTGTCCAGTTGCGTGGTGACGTATTTTCAAGGCCTCATTTCCATATCGCGTGTTTCGCACCTTCTCTTCACCTGCGTCTTGGCGTCTTGTAAAAGTTAAGTTTCAGCGGTGCGTCTCATCGCCGAAGCTGTGTTGTTCGCAGCGCCGGGAAAACTCGCGTCCTATAGCAAAGCATGGCTGTAACGTCTTTCATTAAAACATTTCAATGCCTTCGGCATAACTTGTTGTGAGAGAAATATTGTGATTTTTATTCTAAAGAATCACTGTGTTAGCTAGTATAGTGCCTCTCACTAAAACAAAAGAAATCAATATCGTTAAATTTAGACGAAGAAATTGCATGCTCCGTTCCAAACCGAAAAATTTGCGACGCCATTCCTGCGTAAATACTTTAGCTTAATAAAAAAAAAAGGGCTGATATACCGCTTTTGTTTTAATATAATCTGACTGCTAGTAGGAGATGCGAGGTATTTATCTCAAGAGAAAGAGAGCATGTAAAACTATTACGGATCCAGATCTAGCGTTTCCCTCTTTTCCAGGTTAAAGTTGCTATTAAATATACTTGGTAATTATTGGGTTACTTTGTGAACCTATGATACGCGAAACAAGTGATTTCTTTGAAATAGTGAGCCTAGATTGAAGAGAATTTCCATCTCAAACCATGGAAAGTGCTTGCAATTTAATGCCGGACGCCTCCCGCGCCGATTGGTCGCAAGTGCGCATGCGCTGCGTTGTCGCCTGGCCAGGAGGAAAGCGGACGGAAAGGCCGAGACATTTGCAGGCGATCAAAGCTTTCTGTCATATCCTGGCAGCTGCGTATTGCAAACGCGGTCCCCAAGTTACGTGACTCTGATCGAGCAGTTGGAAACTCGAGTTTGAACTACGTGAAAGCATCTGGAAACAGAGTAAACAACTTCCAAATATCGAGAAATATTTATACAAACGTTTGGAACGTTTTGGTTGAAAGTACACGATTAAACAAACCCGAAAGCTGAGAAATATCTCTCAAAGTTGACCGATGGGAATAATGTGACTTCAGGTTTGAGAAAAAATGTGTTCATGGTTTGGATTTTATACACAAAAGTGTAAAGCTCGAGTGTGACGAAAAAGGGTTACACGTAGGCCAAGGCAACATAAAACATGGATAGCCCAATGCAGGAAATGAACAAGCATCCAACGCTTATAGAAGGCATAATATTTAATACATAATCATAACTAGGCACGATAATCGCAAACAGCGAGATTCACAGGGGGCTCAGCGGGAATCAAACACCCGGACCATGCAATCCACAGTACGAAGTTTTTGCTTGGCACCACAAGCAGGAGGGGAAAAAGAGCCCAAGCAGCTGGACTCTGTATGAGTGGTCACCGACGGTCGCCTGCAGTGGCACGCGATTTTCCGCGGCCAGTGGTACTATGTCCGGCATGCGTATAGTGCAGCAAACTTACTCCAGCATTTTTAGTACGCACGCGACCATCTGCGTTTAATAGTCATACTGAGTTCGCAGTTAGTCCGCAGGCGACCTTCAGCTGCGACTTTATACTTGGTCCAGCGTGCTTATTCTGCAGGCGACAGTCGGTGACAAGTTTTGTTTAATCCAGAATACTTAGTCCGCAGGCGACCGTCGATAGCAAGTCGTAGTTAGTCCAGCATACTTAGTCTGTAGGCGACGTTCCGTGACGAGTTACACATAGTGCGGCACAATTAGTCCTCAGACGGCCGTCGAGAGCGAGTCATACTTAGCCAGCACATTTCGTCCACAGGCGGCCGTCGGCAGCGAGTCATACTCAGTCCGCAGGCGACCCTGGGCGGCGAGTTAGGCTTAGTCGAGCATACTTAGTCCTCAGGCGACCTTCGGCCCACAAATCTTTCCTCACTCACATGACGAAGCCTAGCCCTCCCCCTGAACTCACGACATCACGGGGTGGATCACAACGTACCAAGGGATAGCGCAGCGGGTGCATATGACGCCACAAAAATGTATATAAGTCAACATATTGAGTAAAGGGCGGAATAAGCCATCTTTTTTTGCGATTACTTTATTTCCAAGAACCGAGTCTTCACAATCTAAGAAAAAGAAGATTGAAGACCCCAGACACACTCACAAAAAAGTACAGCCTATGAAAAACTCTTAATTAAAACATGCTGGCCGAAGCATTCCACTCCTGAATAAACTTAAGCTTGTCTTTACAATTTTGATAAGCCCGCGGAGAACATAGGAGTGTGTCGTGTGTGCAGGGCGCCCGTAATCATCCAAAGTTCCCGGCAACCAAGCATAAAAATCTTAACGCACACAGGAAACATTCTGCGCTCCCCGGGTTTATAAGAATGATCAAGACAAGTTTAAGTTTTCTAAATAAAAGCAAAACAATAAAAATAAAGTAAAGCTCACAATTTGTTAAGGCTTTCAAAAACAATATTCGCACATGTTTGATTTTCGCAAGAGAGATCATGATTCCCATAATGTAGCAGATTTTACCTGCTCATGTAGTATTTAAAACTAAACTGCAGCTGTCGCAGATTTGTTCAGCTATCAAACTGATTTGGTCACTCGGTTTAGTTGCGTCGTAACGTCTCGTCCAGGCCCCGCTTTCGCGTCGCGTATTTGTCACCCTCTATCCAGCTACGTCGTGGCGTCTTGACAAAATTACGCTTCGGCGTTGCGCGTCATCGCCGAAGCTGCGTCGTCCGCAGCACCGGGAATACTCGCGTCCTATATTTGATAAATACGGTTAAAGTACCACGCTTGCTTCACTTCCTTAGTATATTTTAAAACAATTTTATCACAGAATCAAACCGTTCGTCTTTAGGTCGTTTGTTTTAGAGTGCCTTCGTGTGTTTCTTTTCGAAATATATTATTACGATACGAGTCCGGCAATCAGAAAACAAGACTGCCAGCATCGATGTAGGCTTAGTTTGGGATTTGCAGCAAAGGGAATATGTTTAAAAAGGCATCAAGCGCTTCACTCGGAGGCATAGGATGAAATGAATGCTAAACGATTAAAGTTACTCATACTTTGTCCATGTTTTGCTATAAGAGGGAGCAAATAGGCGTCTTGGGAGGATGGTGTCGCACGCCCTCATTGAAACCTACGGTATGCCTTGTGCACCGGAGGTAAGGCCGTCGGCTCTTTCATTGCAGATCGAGCAGAGTCTAGTGTCTGGTGCCCTCTACAAGGAGGTTTGGAAGAACATGACGCAGTTCAAGTGGACCACGTTCAAGGATGAGCAAACGCGAACCATCTTCAGACGCTTCTCGACTCTGGGAACCTCGTTGCTGCCCGAGGACAAGCAGAAGGAAGTATGTCGGCACAATAGACGTGTAAAATAATAGTCACAGGCAGTGCAAGCAGAGCAGGGCGCGGCGAGTTTCGAGCATATCATTATCTGCTCCCCAGCCAATGAGCTTGCTGCGTTAGCCAATAAGAACGCCGGGGAGCCAATCAGGAAGTTAGAAGCGTGAACAAACATAAGCCACACCCTGCGGTAGCTCAAGCTGTCAGCGACTCCGCACTTTAAACAGAAAGTCTGTCAGTTCACTTTCCTGCCAGAGCACGAAGGCATTTAATCCCGGAGAGCTCAGCGAAGGTTTGCGCTGGTTGGCCGAAGGATCCGAACGAGAGACAATGTTCAGAATACTATTGTATCTGAAGATTGCGATGTGCGCAGGGACATTGAGCAAATGAAACGTCATGCTCATTCTATGTGCGCACATATTATTTTGGTGTCTAACTGTAACCTGAGATTTTTCATTCGCCGGGATCCTTCTTGCACTCTCCGTCATTGACTCTCCGCGTTTTCTAGGAACGTAAGCTCAGAAACTTTTTTTAAAAGTTTTTTTTATGCTGCGGTGCTTTCGTGCCAATTAATGCCCACCCATGAAAACGAAAAAAATATATACAGTTTTATCAAGCTCCTCAGCAGTAGATATGTCGGAAATAAGCGTTGTCAGTTTTTTGAACCTGACTACAAATATTTATAATATTTTTCAACGAACTGAGAGAAATAAAGATGTATCGACCAGTGAAAAAGTTTATTTTCCAACAGAGAAGGTAAGCACTATGTACGATGGTTAAAGTAATCTTTCTTTAGAGAGCTAATTTTGATACCTTGTACATGATTCAATTCAAGCTGAGTTATTGAATGTAGTTCATAACATATGCCCAATATTATTATGTTTCCCTCTCCACTAAATAAAGTTTTTAACCCTAGCGTATTTAACTGTTAATTGTCTGAAAATTACGCTGAGCAAGTCTAACAGGTGTTTTTGCTTCACCTAGCTGGAGCTTACGAAAGTGCACAGGAGCAACTGAATGTTGTTAGCAAGACGTCTTACAAAAGTACGCGTGCTTTTGGAGTGCTTTCAGTTTCTTTAGTTAATTCAGTCTAATTAGCTAAATTTGTAATTATTCCTTTAAGGGCCGAGGTGTGAATTAGGACGTTGTAGAGCGTATTGAAAAACATCAAACTAAGCTGTTTGCTACATGATACGCTTAGGCGCACTTCTATTTATAGCCTAAATAGAAAGCCCGCAGAATATAAAAAAAAAACAAAAAGAACAAGATGGGCTCTGGAGGAACGAAGTCTGCCTTATCACTGGCACGCTGTCCGAGGCGGTGCTTCGTGTTGGTTTAGGCCCCGAAGAGAGGCGCGAGCACAGCCTGCTGCAGAGCTCTGTCTCGGAGAGCTCGCCCATTATACAGTGGATTTTGTTAATTCGGAGCACGTCTGAGAGCGCTGCAAGCGTGACGGGCGGGCGTGCTGTTACATGGTCTTTTTGATATATTTCGCGGGCTTTTGTTTTAGGCTATAAAAAGCGCGCAAACCGTATCATGTAGCAAATACCTTCATTTTCGTTTTCAATGCGCTCTACTACTTTCCATTTCCCACCTCAGCCCTTAAAAGAATAATTAAAAGTTATCTAATCAATCTTAATAATTAATTAACTAGGCGCACTAAAAATTGTCCACCTATTGTAAGATGCTTCCTAACAAACGTAGAGTTCGTTTGATTTCCACAGAGAGGTTCGTTTTTTTAAACTTTGGTGCAAGTTATCTGGGATACCCTGCATAGTGTCATGCTAACCTATCTTCGATATTTCAGTACTTGAAGATAGTTGCCGATATGAAAGGAAATCATGGTGCTGCAAAGATCTGCCCCTTTCACCGTATGACCAACCAAAGTGACGAGTGTAACGTGCCCTTAGAACCAAGTAAGAAATGTGTGCTTTATTCAGCGTATAACCTTTATGTTGATGCACATATCGTATGCTACCTTAGAGAACACAACTAAAATATGTTTGCTTTTTTCCCTTTCCACTAGACTTTGATGGGTCACACTTATTTTAAATGTCCCTGGCTCATACGACTCATTATTCAGTTTAATTGTTTTAGGATATATTCTAACATTTCCGCATTTTGCAACTGCTTATAGGTTGTTTGTTATCTGCCTACCACTTTTACAATGGTTTTATATTCGAACACACCAAGAACCCTAAAAACAGCCCAACTCGACAACTGCTCTGCGTTTGAGTACGCGGACGACAATCAATGTTATCCCAGGAGCGAGCTGAACAGACGACTAAGTCCAGAAAGCTTCGGTGATTTGAACGGGTTCGTTCCGATATTCAGAATTGCCCCTGTGACAGCTATCGTAACCAAATTACATTGAACTCGTGTCATACTAATGGCGGCTTTATCGTAGTTTAGGAAGGAAGAAGTTTAAGCCGCGTCCTAATATATGATACGAGTGATGTACACTTGAGATGTTAGTATAAGGCGACGCCAGACTTGAAATGCGTGCGCTGCATCAGCTTTCACTCTGGTCCAATAGACGCTTTGCAGCAGCTATGCATGGGAGCCGCCATAACTGACCTTCAGTTTTTGTTTCCTTGTATTCCATTTTCTTCCCTTCATCATTACAATAACAGGCCAGGTTATTGCCATCTTAAATTCTATTGTGTCCTTCTTCCTAGCATTGGCCTTTCGGGAGGCTTGTCAACACCCGTTTCAGTGGCTCGGTATCTCCGTTAGAGAAGAAGGTCAGGCAATGGCGGCGGTAATCTGGATCGTGTGTAAAGCGTCTATATATATGCATATTGACAGTCGGCCTTAACGGCCCTTGATGCAGATAATTTTATCAAGAGCTTTATTCAAATAAATGCTTCGTGAAAATAGCTTTTTTTTGTTGTCGCGAAACTAAAGCCAACTCGAGAAAAACTGTACAGTGAAGAATAAATTCCCATCTGCCGCTGACGTACGAAAGTGACGGTGCTGGGCAAAATATTTTACTCCTTTTACTGTCTATAGTGTGACCAAGGTTAAGTCGTTGTTTGAGCCACCATATGGCACTGAATCTTAGAGAGGGCCCATTGTGCCATCTGGTTTGTGACACTGTGCACGCCGTTACGTGTGTTCAACCTCACTTCACATATTTTATATAGGTTTTTTGTTGTTGGAATGTGGGGAAGATGGTTAGGACGAATTTTAGCTGAAGGAATGCGCACTTTCCGTGACCTGTAAAAATTACCGACGAAATTCTAACGCTATTCTAGTAATTATACCAAAACCTTAATAACAACCATAGCGAAACACATTATAAAAATTCAATCTAGAGAATAAAAAAAAAACTGAGCAAAACGCCAATTATTAATAAAAAAAGGTAAAATATAGGTAAAGATGACAGGCGCAATAATACCGTTCGTGTGGTTAAAGTAAGTGCTTTGTGAAATAATTACTCCGCCACACAAAATTGCGGCATACACAAAATGAATTCACACACACACAAAAAAGCGTGCTGGTTAAAAAGACAATACTAAAGAGCAATGATAAAAACATAATTTTAATTGCTTTTTAATATGCCAGGAAAAAAAACTATACTTTTTTAGGATGTTCTAATTCCTTACTTCTTCTCCTACCTTTCACCGAGAATAAGCTTGTTTCTCAATGTGGCGTTGCCTTAGAGTTCTCACAGGCGTAGTCTAATGACAAATGTCACCTGAATTCATTATACTCTTGGTGATGGTCTCGCTTCAATGAACAGTCAATGTTGAAACCATACTTTCCTTGGACAGCTATCAAGAACATTCTCCAGGACTCCAGGGACTACGACGAGCTGCTTCATGTTTGGAACGAATGGCGAAAAGTATCGGGAAGGCCCTTGAAGGCGCAGTATTCTCGCTACGTGGAACTCCAGAATGAAGCCGCTAAGATAAACGGTAATCACGAGTTTAAACTTGCAGTCAAGCTGGATCGTCAGCGGAAATATGGAAGGACATTGAAGTCGGCTTTGAGATCGTCTTTCTATCGCTCAAACTCAATGTACATGCCCTGAGAATCATAGAAAACCCACAGTGACAATCAGGACAGGCAATGTTTCTCTATTAAAACGCGACCGCACTTCGCGACATACCTGGTTTTCTGGGATATATATTAGAAAGGAGTGTGGTACTATGTTCGGTCGTGGTTTAAACAATGAAAAAGGTCACGCTTGAATGTAATTCAGCATTTGTTTCAACGCTTAGCTTGCGTAAATACAGTTCTAACCATTAAAGTTTAACTTAAAGCCTAAAATGAATCTCTTTTAAGAGACCTCTTAAACGTAACGTGTTAGAAAAGAAATAAATGTTTAACCTAGCTAAATAGACAGTAAATGTGTTATGGTGACCTTTACCTTTGAATTCCGATTGCCCTGGACTATTCATTGCACTTTAATACAGTGAATATTACCTTCACGTTTTACCTCAACTTCTCCACGGTGCTTATCACTACGATCGTTCTGAAAAGAGAGCTTTATGATTTTTTATTATTTTTCGTTAGCAAACATAAACACGTCCATCTCAATATATAGAGCTAATACCTCAATCACCTTTTGAAGACAATGCAAACAACTTATTTAAGTCTATATTTATTAAGCATTTTTGTCGGTTTATATGAAAGGTTAGCAATGAACAACACAAGGGTTAATAAATTTTCAAGAAAATGTTAGGCCGCCCTGACCTTGATGCAAAGCCTCTTTGAAAAAGAGCGGCTCGCCAATAAAACCAGCTGAAGACTAATTACTTCCTGAAGATTTTACTTCATTTGAGACAATACGATACTCTGCAAGAAGAAATTTACACTTTTTAAGAGATTTTAAACAGCCCTTTACGCGCAGAAACGGTCTACTAAGGCTGTACGAAACTATTGATCTAGACATCTGTAGTCTCACCAAAAATGCAACTGATGAATCATAAATGAAGTTGTTTTGGTTATCGATGGTGTCTCTTTCAGAGTTCTCAAATTATGAAGTTTTGTGTTTTTTATCTGTGTGGGCCTCCTATTAAGTTATTACGGAACATATACAAGGACACGAGCTAAATGATATATTATTTGAGGTTAAGTTACATTAAAACGTGTTTGTTCTTTGATACCCATGGATGATTTAGATGTCTATAAGGCAATGCCGACAACACGTGATGTCTTTGACACACTGGCAATTCCAGGTTTTGACGATGCAAGCGGCATGTGGCAAGAAAGCTACGAGTGTGAGGACTTCGAGGAAAACATTGACAAGCTCTGGGAGCAGTTGCAGCCATTGTACAAGGAACTGCACGCGTACGTCAGGGCAAGGCTGCACGCCCTCCATGGCGACAAAGTGAGGGAGGACGGCCCCATTCCCGCACATCTTCTGGGTAAGAAAACGTTTAAGTTTTTCGAGACTTAAAACATCAATAGATATCCTTTATTATTTTTGTCACGGTTCAGGGTCCAACCACTGGAGAAGCAAAACAGTGCACAATGATGGAAAAAATGATGATATATTACACATACAAAAAAAGAGAAGAGCATTCAGAAACTAATATACCAATGTACAAAAGTTCTCAATAGTCTCGCATGTACGTTTGTACTTGACGATCTGAAGCTCGGTCTCAACTGTTGGCCAGTCTGCCTTCTGAAATACTCGGTTGTGGGCTTGTTTCGTGTCACTGCCTGGAGTCGCTGTCACTGGTTTGTGCCACCACCGAATCGGTCTCTTGTTACTTCATCGGCACCCTTGAGGTTGCTCCGGTCGCTGCCGAAAATCTCACGCCAGCGTCAAATTAACGCCGAGGTTTCTTTCCCTCTTCGATGGTCGTAGAGTCTTCCCCGGTTCGCTGCAGGGTTCCTTTCAGTGACTTTGGGGCACCACCCCGAAGCTGCGCCCCTTTTCGGGTCGTCGCCGAAATCTGGGCTCCTTTGCATCAAAGGATGTTTCTCCTCCTCGCGATTCTTGTCCGCTTATTTGTTCTTTTACTCGGCCGTGAAATGTGAGAATCTCATATTATCAATATGGAGGCCTTGGTAAATTTATCAGTTATTGTTTTTGCAGGTTGAATGAAACGAAAGATACCCACACGTAAAGTTCATTTTTCGAGCTCTTATAACACTGCAATGACCTTGTAAAGCACTCGAAGCAATCTAGAAACGTTATTGTACTTAGGATAAAATATAACGAGAACAGAATTGAGCGTTTGAGGGGATGATCATGAGGCCAGTTATTAATTATGTAAGCAATCCCAGGAGCAGGTCTTTATGAACTTCAGATACTTTAAACTTTTAAAGCGAAGTGCGTGAAAAAAAAAACTACTTTTAGGGAACGCACATTTTTTAATCGGGTTGATTAAAAGAAATTGCCCTCTCAATTTTAGCTGGTAAAAGAGCAGATTTGGCTACCTTTCCTGCAGCTGCCTCCACGCTGTTATAAAAAGTGTCCTAATAGGAAGGTTGTGTTGTCTATGATTATTTCGGTCAAAACGCAATGTTCTGTTTGCATATAGTTTTATACAATAAATGTTATGCGTTTTACTTAATTGCATTCTCTTCAAATATGATCAAACTTATGCGTATGGCCCCTTCCCCTCAAATCTGTGGAGGTAAATTTTGCACAATACTGCTTGTGAAATTGGGCTGCCTCTTGACCTCATTCAGATATGCAGTATACACTTTACGATTAAAAGTGCTTATGACCAATTTATGCGTCTTCATATTTTGAATTAAAGCTGATATTTAGACAACTATACAAAAAAAGCGACCCTCGCACACGAATCTCAATTTCGCAATAAAACCGAACTTGTTTCTTCTTGTTCCAAAAATTATTTCGACCGGCAGAACAAAAATTCTGCCATCAGTGCTTATGGAGAGAGCTGAATAGACCTCTTTAGTATAAGTGTGTCCCATATAACTTGCACCAAACTTTAGAAAAAAAACGGAGCACTCTGCTATAGTGAAACCACCAGTTGATTAGTTAGTTAAGAATATATAGCTATTTTTTTAATTATTCGGTTAAGAGCCGAGGTGTTTATCGGAAACTTGTTGAGCGCATTGGGAAACACCCAATTAAGGTGTTTCCTACACGGTACTTTATGAGCGCTCCTTTTTTTAGCCTAAATAGAAAGCCCGCGAAATATGAAAACAGAACCCCATGACAATGCGCCCGTGAGTCTAAAGCGCTGGATGAATTTGAATTTTATAAACAAGTACCGCCAAGCTGGTGCATGCTGGGACGCACTTGAGCCAAAAATGGCGAAGCGTCGCCGCCAATCTAGTTTGGCGCGGCGGCGCGGCGCCGGCATCTACAGTAGACCAATGAGAGCGTGCTCGCAAACGGCGGCGCGTCACCGGCAGCCACAGCAGACCAATAGGAGCGTGCGCGTCTGGATGTGGGATGCGCCATGAGCCAAAAATGGCGACGCGTCGCCGGCATCCAATAGGAGCGCCCGCGGCACGATCAAACGATGGCGGTAGTTGGATAAGTCAGGATATTTAGCGCTTTGCGCGCGTCACGCTTGCAGCGCTCTCAGACGTGCTCCGAAGGAACTAAGTCCGCCTTTTCACTGGCGCGCTGTCCGAGACTGGGCTTCGTGTTTGGGTGGTCCCCGAAGATAAGCGCGAGCACCTGCTGCCGCAAAGCCCTGTCTCGGACAGCGCGCCAGTGAAAAGGCGGACTTAGTTCCTCCAGGGCACGTCTGAGAGCGCTGCAAGCGCGACGAGCGTGCGCGTTGTCACGTGGTCTTTTTCATTTTTCGCAGGCTTTCTTTTAGTACTAAAAGAAAAAAAAAGGGCGCAAAGTATATCGTGTATGAAACACCTTAATTGGGTGTTTTTTTAATGCGCTCTACAACTTTCCAATTTACGCATTACCATTTTTTTTGATCTTAACAATCGGTTTAGTGAAAGTCTGCCAGTGAAGTACAGGTTTACTGTGGCCAGCCGGATTTGCAACCGTCATGAATAGCAGTTTAACATGCTTGGCGGCTCAAACATTTCTAATTTGTCGCGAATATAGATATATTCGCATATATATATATGCATATATGCATTTAATATATGCATATATTATATTTGCATATAATTTTCACCTGTGTTCTTACTTTTATAGTACTTTCTGTAAAAAAATAAAGGTAGTTGTAGCAGTTAGAAGTGGAAAAAATTCGGCTAAAGCTCCTAGAACTTGAAACCTTAAACTGCAAAACAGGCTTATTGGTTAAATGAATGCAAAGGACGAGCAACGGGGGCTTTGTTTTTATTAGGAGAATACTTTCACTTAAAGGACCCCTGAAAAGAAAAAGGAATGTCTTTTTTAAACAGTCCGCCTGAGACACGCCTGTCAAAAAATAAATTTTACGCGAAAAAAAAATAATTTTAGAGTAGTATTGACAGCGAGAGATTTGTTTAAAATTCTGCGCTCGAGGTCCATGACGTCATGGGTCATTCCGGAATGGGTATCTCGGTCGTGAAGGCGAAGCCGATCCACCTCTCCCCACGCGCCCGAGATGCCGAGAGAGAAAACAAGTGGAAAGGAGGTTATTGCCGACTAAATCGCGTCTCGCGCCGTCGATATTGCTCTAAATTTTTATTTCGTGTATAAGTTTTTCTATTTTGACACGCTTAGCCAGCTTAAAATTTTTTTTTCGCTTTCAGGTTTTTTTAAAGGCCAATGCCCGAATACAGCAGGAAAAGTTTATCTCGTCATAAAATGCACGGAATCACAATATAATCCCGACTTTGGCATCGCGCAAAAATGCCGGCATGGAAGGTCCTCTTTGCAGCGCTGTGCCCATGAAGAAAACAAATCGATGCAGCGTGTTTTTAAGAATAAACACAAGAGTATGATAGAGAAGCGTCACTATAAATTTCAGGAAAATCAAGGACGGGTTGCTCTTTTAATTTTCCCTTCAATGTTTTAACTTTGTGCAATAAGAGGAGTTTGGAGCGACATAAAACACAACTAATTTTTGAGATAAAGCAATGATATATATATATATATATATATATATATATATATATATATATATATATATATATATATATATATATATATATATATATATATATATATAGGTAATTGGAGATAACGTTTTAATAAGAATATATGACAGAAGGTTAAACGTTGTAGCTATTTAATTTGTTTTGTTAACGGCTCAGAAATCTAGTGACAAAACGTCAAAAAGCCATGTTTGCGCATTTTGGACGCAAAACATACACCCTCCACAATGCTGTACATATTTAAATCAATAGTGTCCACGATCTATTATAGGTAAAACGTATTTGAAATTTCTGATATTTGTAGTTTGCGTAGTAGGTGTCACCAAACGTGACATAAATGAAGACTTCAAAAATCGAACATGCCATTCTGGCGCACTAAACATTTTGTTTCTCTACAAATATTGTGTTTCTTGCAAAAAAAATTAGGTTACTTTTCTTACACATGTTGAGGAGCACCATACAAAGGAAAAAAAGTTTGGACTCGCGTGCATGATTTTATATATCCGAACAGAGCCAAATATAGCCGTAAAACGTGAAAAAGGCGAAAGACTGTTTCTTTAAAACGCGATTTTATTGCGACAAGAAATATATGCTCATTCCAAAGTATTGTATTGCGAGCGCTTTTTGAAAGCTGTATTTTAGAAATGACATATAATTTGTGGCCTGATTACACATTACGAAATGAAGGTCAGTTTTATATTACCAGCAATGTGTTTTGTGACAAGACTGTGTTACATATTTAAAAGGAGTACCTGGCACAAGATAATCTTGATTTCTTATAGCACAAGCTGGTTTTAGAATTTAGCCGATGAGAAACTGGGTTTCATCATTTCATTTTTTTGTCAGACTTACTCATACTGGAAATTCAAAACCCAAATAAATTTATTATTTATCCTAACAGGTCAGATCCACTCCCAGCAATGGAACTCATTGTACAAGTTCTCACAGCCATATCCCGGAAAACCAACTGTTGATGTGACTGATACAATGTTAAAAATGGTACGAAATGCAAACATGAACTAATGGTGCTACGACGCTGTAACATGTCCTGATTGGCTGTCGCTCCTGACTTACAGAACATGACCCCGACAGAAATGTTCAAACTTTCCGAGAAATTCTTTACATCCATGGGGCTTCCACCAATGCCCGATTCCTTCTGGGAAAAGTCGGTGCTCGAGAAGCCGACAGACAGAGAAATTGTTTGCCACGCATCTGCTTGGGATTTCTGTGGAAGCGGTGATGTGAGGTAAGAAATGCCTAATCCAAACTATCTTTAAAAACTCCTTAAAGTTTCAAAGGTTTGCATAATAAAGAAATGAATATGTTGAGATCATCTCAGACACACTGACTCATATGGCCATCTCTTCACTCACCAGAGAAGTTTTACTGGCAGCATATATTCTGATGATTTATGATAACGGGAATATGCTGCTTATAGTGGCAATAACACGAAAACAATTGAGTTTACGAGCGTATTATTGAAAAGAAAGCTTAGTATTCCAATATGTTGAGATCATCTGAGACGCACTAACTCAAATGGCCATCTCTTCACTTACCAGAGACGTTGTACTGGTGGCATATATTCTGATGATTTATGATAATTGGAATATGCTGCTTATAGTGACAGTAACACGAAAACAACTGAGTTTACTAGCGTATTAAAAAGACAAAACTTAGTATCTCAGGGCAATTTTGGTATAACTGCCCGTGTAATGACTTTGCAATATTGTTTGTAGTTCTACAGATCTATTATTATGCTGAAGGCGATTTGTTTATTGTGGTTGGTCAATCTATATTTTCAGAATAAAGCAATGCACGCAAGTGAAGATGGATGATCTTCTAGTCGTCCATCATGAGATGGGTCACATTGAATACGACCTCAATTATGCCAAGCAACCGTATTACTTCAGGGCTGGTGCAAACCCTGGTGAGTTTTGCTGTGATTACCGATGTTACACCGTCAAACAATTTCACGCTGTCAGTTGTACAGCATATTGTGCAGCTTTACAGCTTGAGCACGAATATATTCTTTGCAGGTTTCCACGAGGCAATAGGGGATACAATATCTCTCTCCGTGGCCACACCAAAGCACTTGAAGGCCGTCGGTCTTTTGGAGCAAAGCCCAGAAGATACGGGTACTCGTGATTCACTCGCAAACCATGTATATATTTTATTAGGTCAGGGGTCGGCAACCGGCGGCCCGCAACCTTGATGTGGCTCGCGAGGCAATATTATTCCCGGCACACCACCAGAAAAGGCCCCCTCCCTTCCCACTACCGCACGCATGCGTACAAACACTCCCCAGGGCCGATGGCACAAGAAATACAGTTAATTGAAAGCCTAGTATAACCGGATATATTATCTCTGAAACGACACGCCGCAGGAGTCTGTTTCCTATTTACATTTACTGAGCTATCATCAGCAATTGTTGAGCACCAATGTGAGGCATTTGTAATCAATATTTCTGTATACATTATTTCACATTAAGTCTGGACGAAGCCAACGTTACCAGATGATGGGACCAATCCGACAGTGTCAAAAGCACACTATCATGATGTGTTCTTCATGTTTCTTTACGTGTTCTATCATCGCTGGACAAATCATAAAAAAGGCCGAGTGACTTGCGCTTCTGGCGCAGATTGATTGGTCGCATTACATCGTAGCGTCGGCTGCGTCTGGAATTAAGCCGAAACGAAGTATAGCAGAAATTTTGTAGGGAGTGGCATTTTTAATTTCATCGAAGTTTGACAAACACGGTGGCGTATGGGGACTTCCAGTACTACACAAACGTTTAACGAGGAAAACAAGATTTTTGCTGTTTCCGTTTTCTTTGTGAAGAGATCACGTTTCTTTTCCGTGGGAGGAATTCGACCCTGCAGAATCTCCCTGATCCTGATTGAGTGTAGAATATCAACCATTACATGGTTGATAATCTACATAACCTTAACGACCTGTACGAAATGCAACAAAAGCAAGATAAACTCGTGGCTGGGTGTTCATTGATGTTATTAAAGTTTTCTAGCCGGAGCTTGATCTTTTCAACAACAACAAGAAATCTCAATTAAAAATTGTTTAAAATTATTTTACTTTTTGGGGAACTTTGTTAAGAAAAACGAGCACATATTTCTACGAAGAGAGTCTCGAGTGAAATAGGATGTCACACAAACGGGGAGTTTGAATACATGTTTCCGGATTTTGAGACACAATTTCTAGAATTTATTTAGGCAGACCTCGGACTACTTGAAGATATTTTGGCAGATAAACCTCGCTGATCACCAATCAGAGGATAGGTTGAAAGATGCATATGCAGTAAACGACTTTGTTACGTTTAACTTTGGCCTCCCTGAATCAGTTTTCAAATCTACGGAAGTTTGTGGCAGCATTGATAGTTGTTTTTGCTGCCATCAATGCTTTATCTACGATCATAATGTTTCAAGGATAAAGACTATAAAGTCAAATGTGCGGCTGCGAATGACGTATGATTTTATACATAACGTTTTAGGACTCCCAGTTAGTAGCCTTAAAGTGAATGTGAGCATCTTGGCGGGCAGTATTGAGCACAAAAACTTTAATTGAATTGGGGACTCGAAAAATATTAAGTTATGTGTGCCTAAATAAAAAAGAGAGAACTCATATTTCCTGGACAATTTGAACTGATGACAGTTTTGTACATTTTATTTTCGCAAGCTAACGCCTGCCCCCCCCCCCCCCCCTTCCCACACACACATACCCAACCGCTTTTTTATCTGGTCCGCTTATTCTCCGTTTTGAGTCGATTGGGGCCGCCGCAGGACGAAATGTTGCCGACCCATTCCTTAGGTCATTCCTGTGCTTTGTTAGTTATACTCAAAATTAGTGGAGAGCAGAGATTTCTGCAACACCCCTCTAAGGTATTAGTTACAAAGGGAAATTATATTGTTCTAAATATACTTTTTTATTATCTAATCTTGTGATACATTTGGGTCTCACAAGATTATGCTAGGTCTTCCCTAAGCATAAAAAACAAATTCGATTTTATATCATACGTGAGTTCTTCTGAGGGCCTTGACCAAAAAAGAAAAGGAGAGGCCCACTCTGTTTTGCAGCATTCGAAAAAGATAACAGCAGTGTAATAAATCGAAGGCTGTAAACAAGATAACAGTTTACGAAGAATTGCTCTAGACGAGGTGCTTGATTCAAAACCTATTACAGGCGTTCTGTCTAAAACAGTATGATATTAAACAGTTCTTTATATTTCGCTGGCGTATCTGCTGGTTTCTCAAACCATAATGGAGAAAAGTAATATTAGATTGCGAAGTATTGATCCCATTCCTTAATATACAGGGTGTTTTCCTTTAGCTTAACATAATTTTTTTAAAACCATGAAAGCTAGAATAATCGGTCTGCGGAGGTGAGCTATAAGGCCAGGGGACATTATATAGAGGCTAATCGTAACGACCAGTCGGCTAATTAGATAAAATTTGTTAATGAAATTTTTAAATAATGAAAATAGACATATAGTTCTAATCAGAAACTTGCTCAGCGTCATCGAAAACCACTAAATCAGTAATTTTCAGAAAGACTCTGAGCGCGTGAGAAGCGTAGTAGTGCACTAAAGTTAGCACTCGTGGAGTACAGTACAAAGCTAGCGGTTGCGATAAGGCGCCCGCGCAATTTTTCCGTCTCTCATCTAGCCCTAGCCTTGTACCTGCTCACGAGCGGAAACTTTAGTGCACTACTACGCTTCTCACGCGTTCAAGGTTTTTCTGAAAATGACTGATTTAGTGGTTTTCGATGACGCTGAGCAAGTTTCTAATTGGAACTATATGTCTATTTTCATTAATTAAAAGTCAATTAACACATTTTAACTAATTAGCCGACTGATCGTTATGATTAGCCTCCTATACTATGTCCCCCTGGCCGTATAACTCACCTGCGCAGACTCGCATTAACCTAGCTTTCATGGTTTGTTTTACAAAATTATGTTAAGCTTAAAAAACATCCTGTATATATAGCAAATCGATAGATAATGGAGGACAACAAAAGCTGAAAGAGGCCGCATTGAGTTTGAGCTCGTATTGTTTGGGGGACTACGCAAATAAACACTCAGAGAATATGATAATCTTGAAGAAAAATGAAGTGAATAGAAATACAGCAGATTCATATGCGTGTTACTTTATAATGAAGTGTCATGCAGAAACGTTCAGATAACATGCATTTGCCAGAAAAGTACTTTGAATTTTGTTATTGCCCTACCTTATGTGTGAATAGGGCACTTCCTTATGATTCTAATCCCGACGTAATTAAAAACAATACAATCCTGCAGTCGTATTAAGACGCTACGGTGGTGTAAAGTCGGCGTTCATAAAAATAATTTACGTCTATTTACATTTGCTAAAGACGTTACATGCGTTCATATTAAAAAAAAGATTTATGCAGTAGACCTGGACATTACGCTACTTCGGCAGTAAAAAGGACAGACACGCAGCATATATCTATCACATTATAATATATTACTGCGGTTTCAAAGTTTAATTGAAGAAATTTTAACCTTAAGAAAATTTATCTGTTGAAAATTAGAGCGAGCTGCATGAAGCACAGCCATCTGGCCGTTTGAAAACAAAGTTGCCACAAAGTAGCTGGGCGAACTCCATGATCTTAGATATTTATTTTCTGTTGTTGAAAATAACTGCAAATGATAAATAATATATTTGTTCCATGTTCGACTGAAAAGTAATTTCTGGAGTTTCTTAAGCTGCCTCTTGCAGTTTAAGAAGCACAGTCACAAAGCAAGAAACCTGAACACAAGTGGTCGGGCTATCTTAAGCTGTTAGTGAAAAAACACGCCTTTTTTCAGAGACTGGCATAAATTACCTGTACAGAATTGCCCTGGACAAGGTTGCCGGAATCCCTTCGATGTACGTCTACGATCGCTGGCGTTGGAACGTGTTCAAAGGAAAGTATCAATCCGAACAGTTGAACAAGGGATGGTGGGACCTCCTGTGAGTATATCGTCACTTACTTGATAATCTGCGAGTAATTTGGCATGACTTAACACAAAACACAATATTTCGCTTCTTTATTCATACCGCTTTGGACCGTTTGGTGGAACCAATGCCACGCCTCTTGGTCTTTTATTCCTCAGTGAATATAGATGTTTTCTTGAAGTGAGTTACAACCTTTATGCATGAATACACCAATCAAATGTCGTTGTTTAACCGTACGCGTTATCTTGACATATTTTGATAAAAATCTGCTTATTCCTTTCATTTTTAAGCCAAGCTGATCTACCATTAGAGGTTTATCATTTTTTTCTATATATAATCTTGCATATCAATCTGCTGTTTTTCGGACATTACGAGGACCGTTTGGACATTCTTTAAGAAACTCAGCCAGGATATTTTATATTAATAAAATGTTTTATGAAGGTACTGAATTATGTCACGTGCCGAAATTCGAGCAGAAAACTTTATATTTACCATACAGGTAAATCTGCTGTCGATAACTGTTCGTGTCTGAGCGGGTCGCTGTTAAATCGAAGCTGTGGGCGTCCATGTGCTTCGGCACAGCTCTTGGGCGCATATAAAACACCTGAAATCTATAGGCATCGCTTCTCTGCTCCTTTCAAACTGCCGTAGCGGGTGTGCTGGACACGTACGCGCCTGGTTGTCCTTCCCAACCATGCGTGAGGCTAGCAATCATTGGCGTTTGTGACCGCCAGAAAGTAGAGAAAAAACACAAAGAACCATTACAATTTTAAATTACGGTTTGGGTTACATACAACTTGGTGTTTCTTTAATTAAGAAGAAATATTCGGGTGATAGTAAATTATATATAATTCGCGATAAAAAAAGCTGGCCTACAGAGTATACCCCTGGTTCGGGTAGGTCAGAAACCTGGCGGATCTTTCCTTTTGAAAAAGAAAGCTCGGTCGCGAGAGAGATATATTTTTATTTCGGCACAATAGGTGCAGTTGTGACAAGGGGCTTGATAAAAAGCTGTTAGCTGGCAGCTTGCCATGTTCAAACGCGTCAAACACAGGGTGTCCTTGATTGATATATATATATTATCTTAAACACTGATGATCTTAGTTTTTTTTCGAAGGGTCCCCAAGTTCGATGAAGGTAGACATGTCTACAATAAAAGTAGGAAGATTTGTTTGTGATTGGAAAAAAAGAATTAATGTAATTGCGAAACCAGGTAATATCACTAGTTAGACGATTTTTTCTGCGCCCATTAAATAATAAAAAACGAACCTGCTACCAAAAGCTTTAGATACTCTGTAACAGGCTTAAGCTGAGCTTCAGATAAGGCCAGCTTAACTCTAAAAGTCACCGTTTAGGTACTACGATTCAAACTTCTTGTAGCGTAAATTTGTTGCTGTTGACAAATTGATATTAATGTAGGATACCGAAGGACAGAGACTCTAGACGTTGCATGTGAGCTACAGCCGGATAGCTGAATCTCTGGGGCCTCCTTTCAAAGATAGAAAGAATGTCCCGAAATAGCTCCCTACATGAGCCCGAGTGACTGAGTAAACCGAAGCCCCAGCATAGCTGCAGCATACACCTGGTTAGATATTCCAGGAGGACCTGAACCAGTTCCTCCTACCAGGCAAGGCCTCCGCCACGCTTCTTTCAGTGCAATCGCAATTAAATCCTGGCATCATCAGCTAGCGTTTTTTTATGATCACCGTGAGTGCGTTCTTGTGACGTTCCGAATCTCAATAATGCTTGAAGCCCCCGTGATAGCTTCCTTTAAAGGTCTAGGATAGCCTGCTTCTGAGTGCTGTCCTGGCATAAAATAATGTGTATAGATACACCATTTATTGGAGCACATTAAAACTTTTCACAAATGTGTCTTTAGGTGGTGCATTTATAATACTCAAATTGTATCTGCATAGGGTTCGAAAACATTGCCATGAAAAAATCTTGTGGGTTGTCCTTATGCACAGAGAGGGAAAAGGCAAAAAGCGTCTGGTTGGCGCAGCCGCTAAAGATGGTGCCACATACGCTGAAATCTGATGAATCTCTTTTTTTTTTTTTGAAATTGTATTTTAAAGAAGCCGTCACGTTTTTGTTTTATGCTGTGCCATCTGTGAGTAGCAGTGTCCACGATATGGTTCTTGTTGTTTTTCTCCCTGTGCATAAGAAACAACCGGTGTTTTTAGGTTTAAGTTGTTTTTCCTGAAACCTACGCTTATAAACGTTGAGTATAATAAATGCTCCACCTGAAAACATACTGTTAAAATGTTTAATTACACGCAGTTTATTTCTAATTTATTAAATTTTTTTTATGCCCGAAGAGCGCTCGGAGGCTCGCTCCATGCCAAATAGGAAGCAATGCAGATCAAAAGGAACCTTCTGACGATATTATCTAACCAGCGGATTTTGTGACCTATATATGTAATTTTTTGTAATCTTTATTCTTAGTCTTAAGCACCAAGGCATCTGTCCAGGAGTAGCCCGCACACCGGAAGACTTTGATCCTCCTTCTAAATATCACATTTCTGCGAGCGTCCCCTACATAAGGTATGATTTAATTGGGAAGAATGCATTCGGAAACCATTTCTCTTCATATCCCTCTCTGGATTTCTGTCGCAGATATTTTGCCAGCACAGTGTTACAGTTCCAGTTCTACAAGGCACTCTGCGAGGAGGCAAACCACAAAGGACCACTTCACGAGTGTGACTTCTATCAGTCAAAAGAAGCTGGAAAGCTATTTGGGTCTGTGAATTTATTGTGTTCCGGATATCTTATATTGCAACTAGGAGTTGTCTGGGTCTTACGTTGCAACACGAGCCAGAAAAATCGACGCCTGCACATAGAAAAAGCTCAACGCTTCCACGAATGTGCACTGCCGTGGTTGAATTTTACCTTGTAAAGTTTCGAAGCTCACTTTTCTTACTGTCAAAAATTACACCAACAAACTTGCCAATGGCAACCGCAGAGCTGTTCGCAGACTACCGAGTAAGCGATGAATGCAATTTGTGGTGCCATCCATCGATAAGCGCGGCTAGCAGACGACGCACTCCGTTGTCTGTTTGCTGCGCCTGTCACAAGATGGCGCCACAAGTTATATTTATCGTTAATTTTTCGTCTGCCAAAACGTCCGTGGTTGATTTCGGCAATTTTGTCTGCCTAGTTATTCACGGGAAGATAATGACGTCTTAAAACATCGCAGGTTAAATGCATCCCCCAATGCTTATTCCGGAAAGCTCAAAATTTTTTATGCGAAGGCGCCAATCTTTTTTTCTTATTGTACAGCGTAAAATGCACTGTGTGCGCACACCTTATACACAAAGACTAAATTGTAAATGTGTGAATTACGCGCGTGAAAACAAGCATTGTGTCGTTTAATACGAACTTTGAATGATTAGATATTACCATTGGTATATTCAACGAAATAAAGGGAACAGTATTTGGCGGGAAATTTTTTGTATCCAAGTGGGAGCCTACTACGTGTTAGAAAATAATGCCTTCTGTATCTGCTTAACTTTGCAGAGCAACCATTGACCTAATTTTAGTGAGTCTCCAAAGCTTGTGTTCCACACTATTTCAATATGAAACTGTGAGCTTGGGTACGCATTAGAGTAGCGAACTTTTAGTGACGTGATTTTCACTGAAAGAATATACGCTCACAGTTTTGTGAATCTAAACTTTATCTTTATTTAAACATTCATTTTTATATTTCAGGAATAATGCCGGCACACTCTTGTGGGCCAAGACATGATTGCATGTACAGTTGCACGGCAGACATTGTAAAATATACAATATCACATTTCACATAGTAATGTTTACAAAAATAACGATTATTTCATAGTTATTTACTTATATACAGCATCACCTAAAGCTCTAGCGAAACAATTACATATAACAAGGCTTGTCACACTTTGAGGAAAGTCATTCAAATCACGGAGAGCTCTAGAAAAAGAGAATATTTAAAAATGTATACTTTACATTGAAACACGGGAAGCTAATTTACGTGCTTCCGCCTTATCTTCCGACGGTTGTTATATTTCAGATAGTCGTTGAAATTTTACGCAATCTTATCGCGCATTAGACTATACAAAAACTTCGAGAGCTTGACCTTCCTTTGGCATGACAACTATGGTAATGCGAATGAGGCATGCAAGGATTAAATGGGGGTTTCCGTGTCGTATGCGTTATGAATGAACCAAAGTGCCTTTTCTGAATGCCTTCTAATTGATCAATGAATGTCTGAGAATGCGGGTTCCATTATATATCTGAATATTCCAATAGTGGACGAATCAAAGAAGTGTATGCCACGAGCTTTCTTTTCTGCATAACAATGAAACATATTCTCTCGTAAAGATCAGTTTACGGGAAGCATTCGCTATATTATTCCCAAAATGAACAGACCAACTTATGTTCTACGTAATGATTACACCTAAATACTTACATGAAGTGACTATTTCTAAAATAACTAAGTTTATAACATAGTAAACCGCAAGTGGAGACCCTTTTAGTGTTAGTGTCATTTGAACACATTTGTTAAACTTTAAATTCAATTGCCAATTTCGGCACCAGGAAAGTACCATGGGCAGACTACCATTTAAATATTCCCGATCGGCAATACAGGTTACTTCATAAACAAAACACAATCGTTAGCAAAAACAAACAAGCAAAAGACGACACTGAATACTGGGTTGACCACCCGCAGATCATTAATAAGCACACACACAAAAAAGCGAAGGACCAAGTACCAAGTCCTGCGGCACTCCTGAAAGAACAGACATTTTTATAGACTGTCTTACTAAAAAGCCACGTACTGCTGACACTCCGTAAGATATAAATACTTTCGTTTTTCTTTTCGATTCCTAAATACACAAAAGCGCGAATAAATTACTGTTAGAAAAGAAAAGATGTAAACTGCAAAAAAGAAATACCCTTTTCGCTAATAAAACAACAACAATGCAAGGCCTTAAAAAATAATATCCGATAACTAATCTATATGTATCCCAAAACGATCAGGAGAGTACCAACTACAATATAACCTTAATTCAGAATTTATGGTTAATTGATTCATTTAATCGCAGATTTCGGAACGTCTTTGGGTTGATTTTTGTGATTAAATATTAAATATAAAAAAATTCCTACATTTATCAACTTTTTTTATGGATCACTATTGGCGATAGAAAATGTTTGAATACGAATAACAACCTAAGATATTTGAAATAGGTGGCAATTTTAAACGTCAAATTTAAATAAACAGCAGCACTGAGAAACAAAATATTTATATTTTTTATATGCTGAGAACGTGCAGCAGTTACGTGTTAGTGCCTGGGAGTCTAACGTTGACCATCTTCCTGGGTGCAGTGATGTCTTGGCACTGGGATCATCGAAGCCGTGGCCCGAGGTCCTGGGGATGTTGACCAAGAACAAGACAACGAAAATGGACGCGGGACCACTTCTGGAATATTTCCAACCTCTGCTCGAATGGTTTCGTAAAAACAACGAGGGAAAGTTCGTCGGCTGGAAAAGCGACGACTCGACCGCCTGCCCTGCTCCGCCGTTGAAGGCTTGCTGAGTCAGACAACCTCGGGAGCGCCATACTACTCACCATGGACAATATAATTTTAGTCTCAATAAATAAACGGGTTTGTTTAGAAACCCGCAAACCACTTTACGTTGGTTTGACACGTTGGTTTTGATTGGTTAGTTTTGCAAGTTACTTTACAATGGTGTGAAACTTTCCACTAATTAACCAACTCAAAGCAAACACTTATAAACCAAAAGTAGCCATGACTCAATTATGAACGAATGTGGTCGTTGTTGGCTGTAGGCATCTATTAAAGCGGGAATACAGGCACCCCATCTTCCCTTCTTGTCAGCTCAAACACTGAATTAAAGTGGCGATGTGGGTGAGCTGTTTCGTGACTAACGATAGAAAACAGTACACAAAAAAGCGGTGACACGGGAAGAGGAGTTCGGTGCTTGTTCTGTGTGCTCCTTTTGCTTGATAATGCAATTAGTCCAAAGGTGCAAGCGAGCTGTACAAGAATAACGAAAATAATTCCTAGAGAAGGGAACAAGGGGGACGAAGGACAAACACGAATCTCCAACGACAGCTAGGTGATTAGTGCATGTTGAATAAACCCGTTTGCTTTACTGACGTATAACTCCAGTTAAACTCATCAATACAAAAAACTGCCCCCCCCCCCCCCCAAAAAAAGGAAAAAAAAGTCCAGCTTAGTTTTGTAATAAAAAATGAAAGACGTTTACAACTCCCTGTAACGCCGAATTAGAGCTGCAGCTTTTGAGGAGGAGGGGAAGGAAAGGGGGGGGGGTCACGTGACCTCGAGGGGGGGGGGCCGGGAAAATTTTCCGCTAGACTTTAGCAAAAATTTCCACTGGGTGGTTTCATTTGAAATCGAACACGCTTGTCGGGGTGGGTCTGTCTATTTTTTTTTAAATATATGTAATTGCCCCATTTCTGGAAAGAACAAAACCGCTTTTCAAAATTTTTTAAAAATATTTCGCTTCACAAAAAATTATTGAGTGGAGCAGGGTGAAAATCTGTTTTTTTACTCCGTGGATTTTTCTACCCAGTTCTGTACGCTGGTGTAAATACGGGAAGCATACAAAACTCACAGTAATTTTTTGTGCTCTTGTATGTTATTTCGACTATTTTTTAGTTGAAAGGAAAATAATTTTGTATTTTTGCATATTGAGGTAACTCAATTGAGGTCAATTTTTGCATGAGCCTTGTAACTCATGAGTTATTATATTTGTTGCTTACCAAATACTATGCGGGTGTAGCCCTATACATGGGCTATCGACGGGCATAAGTTTAGTTTATTTTATTTTCACTGAATTTTTTATATAAAATTTGAAATATCGTCGAAAATGAAATTTACCGATATTTTGAACCCACTTTATTAAAAAAGGCCATTTTTTATTTCGTTCCATTTTTTTATTATTGCTGCCGATCACGTGAACTTTCAATTGGCTTCATGCGATTTCCCCTATTTTTGTTGTATCTTCTCTAGAAGTGATCAAAATCGCTCCCACGTGACAATGCGGTGACAACTTCAGAGCCTTGTAACTCATGAGTTATTTTATTTGTCGCTTACCAAATACTATGCGGGTGTAGCACTATACATGAAATATCGACGGGCACAAGTTTAGTTTATTTTACTTTCACGGAATTTTATATATAAAATTTGAAATATCGTCGAAAATGAAATTAACCGATATTTTGAACCCACTTTATTGAAAAAGGCAATTTTTTATTTCGTTCCATTTTTTTTATTATTTCTGCCGATGATATGAACTTTCAATTGTATTGATGGAATTTCCCCCTTTTTTGTTGTATCTTCTCTAGAAATGATCGAAATCGCTCCCGCTTTCTCAGAACGGCCAAACGCTGTTTCTGCAGGTCGGCTTCGCTTCAAAAACTATGCCAGCTGATTATTTGTGTGCTCAAATGCAGCGGGTAAATTCATTTTGACTGAGAACACTCGTGCTTGGTTGCATATTGTATTTTCTTCATTTTTAATGGTGGCAACTTGACATTCTTAGTCGGATAGTTAGCACTGCAGCGGATGTTCCATCATCCGATGTCTAAAGCCAGGGCACAAAGGGCGGAGAAAGCGGAACGAGCTCTTCATGTAAAGCCAGACCGGGGTCATATATCTGTTTGTGCCTATACACAGCTTGTAAGGCACGTACAGCACGCCCGGCCCTTCGCGCTATAGGCCCATCTCCGTTACACCCAGGAAGCATCTGGCACGGGCGCCAATCCATGATGTGTCTTGTCGCGTGCGTTCAAATTGCCATGTAATTGCCTGTTCTTTATTGTCAGCGTGCATATAAAAAAATATGTAATATCACCCTGCCCCCTCTTTAGAAGGAAAGGCAGTTTGCAGAAAAAAAGTGAGGAAAACGGACAGAGTTTACATGAACCGAAGACATTTTTTTAAAGAACACAAACACCAATTGGCGATAAATAGACACTTTTATTAATTAACGCTAATATATTTAGGATGCACTTGTAAAAACAATATGTTGTTTTGCTTTAAATAGTCCAGTTTACGAGCAACGCAATATTGGAACTTTTTGACAACGGCATCGGCTTGCCTCTGCGGAGACGATCGAGCGCGAGGGCGAGCTGAACTTTGTACCGCAGCGGTCGGATGCAGCCGAGGAGGTTCAACAGCGTGGTAAGTCGAGACGGACAGAACAAAAACTGGAGCCAAAGCGAGCGAGTGGTGAATCTGGAGACGGTGGCCCTTCTGTTTGAACGAGTGTGTGCAGTTAAAAATGCAAAAGTGCTGGATTTTGTGCAAGACTCATCCATATCGCTGATGCCAAGAAGCAACGATTCCCACATGCACAGAAGGCAGCGAAAGCAGTCACTTAATGTCTTTGTAGACTTTTAGTTTCTCCACTTTGTCGCACCGAGCTTAATGCAAAGATTGGTACAGCCTTCTGGAATATGGAAAAGCGATTTGACGTTTTTATTTTAATTGGCTACGGTAGATTTGCTTTGGCTAGGCACACATTGCTTTGGTTTGGGAATTAAGGTAATGAAACATACGCTGCACCGCTAACGAGTCGGACCAAGGAGTTTCAGTTGCCATCATTAAAAATTAAGGAGAAAACAATATGTAGCTCAAGCACGAGTGTTCTCAATCAAAATGAATTTACCCGCTGCATTATGAACACACAATTAAGCAGTATAGTCTTTGCAGCGAAGCCGATCTGCGGAAACTGCGTTTGGCCGTTCTGAGAAAGTGGGAGCGATTTCGATCACTACTAGAAAAGATACAACAAAAGGGGGAAATCACATCGAGCCAATTGAAAGCTCGAATGATCGGCAGCAATAGTAAAAAAATTGAACGAAATGAAAAATGGCACCATTTTCGATAAAGTGGGTTCAAAATATCGGTTAATTTCGATTTTCGACGATATTTCCAAATTTGTATAAAAAAATCCGTGAAAATAAAATAAAGTAAACTTAGTGCCCGTCGATATTTCATGTATAGGGCTACAGCCGCAAAGTATTTGGTAAGCGACAGATATATTAACTCACGAGTTACAAGGCTCTGAAGTTGTCACCGCATTGTCACGTGGGAGCGATTTCAAACCCCTTCTAGAGAAGATACAACAAAAAGGGGGAAATCGCATCAAGCCAATTGAAAGTTCATATGATCGGCAGCAATAATAAAAAAAATTGAACGAAATAAAAAATGGCCTTTTTTAATAAAGTGGGTTTTAAAATATCGGTAAATTTCCTTTTCGACCATATTTCAAATTTTATATAAAACATTCAGTGAAAATAAAATAAAATAAACTTATGCCCGTCCATAGCCCATGTATAGGGCTACACCCCGCATAGTATTTGGTAAGCGACAAACAAAATAACTCATGAGTTACAAGGCTCTGAAGATGTCACAGGATTGTCAAAGAGACGATGTTTGGCATTTTTTTACCTCAAAAAACAAAAATACAAAATTATTTTCCTTTTAACTAAAATATATTCGAAATAACATACAAGAGCACAAAAAATTACTGTGAGTTTTGTATGCTTTCCGTATTTATATCAGCGTACAGAACTGGGTAGAAAAATCACGGAGTAAAAGACAGATTTTCACCCTGCTCCACTCAATAATTTTTTGTGAAGCGAAATATTTTTTTTTAATTTTGAAAAGCGGTTTTGTTTTTTCCAGAAATGGGGTAATTACATATATTAAAAAAAATCGAAAGACCCACCCCGACAAGCGTGTTCGATTTCAAATGAAACCACCCCACTAGATTTAGCGGGGAAAAGTTTCCGCTAAATTTAGCGGGGAAATTTACCCATCATGCACCGCGCGGTTACGCCGACGGCGACGTCGACGGCGACGCCGACGCCGCTCAAGCCGGAAACAAGCACCTAAGAGCTGCGCTCTAAAAAAAAAAAAAAAAGAACCCTCAAATTTTGCTCAGTTGGTAGAGCGCTCCACTGTAAATGCAGAGGTCCCTGGTTCGATACCAGGACGAGGCGGATTTTTTCGGCCGCGCATCTCGAAGGATTATTTTCGTCCTGTCGTTTGTCTTCTTGTTTTTTGTGCACTGTGTTATCATGGGCCAAATACTTCACGTTTCATTGATAATGCAACCCTCATTCATGTAATACTTATTGCATTAATTCATCAACTCTACATGAAGAGTAGGTTGAACTCCTCATTAAGCGTTGGTGTAAAAAAGAGGAGCTAGAATATTTAAGAATCCTGTAATGTGTAACTGAAGGGTTAGTAACTTCATTTCTATGGTGGCAAACGAAAGATGGTATAGCACAACGACAATAGATGGCGTTATTAAATCCAAGTCCTATTTTATGAGAATATTTACCGAAACGCACATTATAGTAAAAGTTACTCCGAAAAACAATAAATTACTGTTACTCTTACTTTCGACCAAAAGATATTTGATTATATTAATTTATCAAATAACCGTCACATTTGGAATTTCATTCTAAAACCACTTAATCATTGTGGCTTGTTCTGCTGTCTTGCGCAAGTATAATTAAGAACAACAAGTGTATCTTAGAGTTTTGTTTTATGATTACAATCATTTAAATAAACAAATAAAATTTATAATTTTTCAATTGACCAGGCAAAGAACATAACAATTCATTATTTGGTGCGAGTGGAAAGCTTGAGTAAATGCTTCCCTTGAGCGCTCGGTCGCTCAGCCGAGACACGGTCTCGGGCAACGTACCTGCGCGGTGTACTTGCAACAGGCATTCCTCCCTTACTACGTTTTTTTTTTAAATTTTCTTCACGTCCGTATACACCTTTCCAAGAAACACTCGACCCCAGGGGCAGCAAACCGTTTTCGAGCCCAGTCACTGGGTTTGAGGCTAGACTCTCACCGGCGTCCCTGCTAACCCTAACCGAGAGGACTGTGATCTCGATAGGCGCAGCCGGCGTAGGCGCAGTTTCAAACAATGCTGGCGGCTATATTCTCGTCTTTTCCCGCTGTATTTTGTGTTTCATGGTGCACGTATTTTCCCGAGGTCATCGAGAAAGCATTGTACCACATTTGAAAGAAGAAAAAAAAAAGCAATATAAAAACCTATAAACTATTTTTGTTGGGTACGCACGCGATAGAATGAATGCGACTTGAATGTATAGTGCTAGTTTTTGTGTGTGTGTTTTACGATAAGTTTTGACGGCTCCACGCGATTCGCCGCATGACAAACGACAAAGCGCTTAGTTGTCAAAAGTAAATTACAACAGAAGAGAGCCGAAAGGCATGCATTTTTGACGCTCACAAATAACGTGTTTACCAGTGGACAGGACACGGACATACAATTTAGAAAGTGTTAACATTTGAACAATATATTCTACGTACCACACGACGCAGCGTTATCCGAAAATAATTTGTTTGAGAAAGATCTCAAATAACACAGTCACAGTCGACAGTCACATCTTGACGATCGGACGGAATCCAAGATGACTTGGTTTGGGGCACGTTTCGTGGAGAGCTTCCTTTTTCACAACAGCACCAAGTCAAAGGAACGAACGCGACTGACCCGTTTCCCATCCAAACCCGGACAACTATTTTTGGAGACGACTGAGGATTCTACGCGGATTATCTCTGGGAGGGGGGAGAACAATGTTCGCAAAACCGCGTCGAGGGTCGTTCGACGTCCTTCACCTCCTTCGTTTCCCGTGAATGTCAAGCAGAAAAGCTTGAATGGCAGGCACTTACCAGCCTTATTTCTCGCAATGGAAGATAACACAGAAAGGGTACGCAGTACGCATAAAAAAATTAAGTGGAAACTTTCAAGAGGGTCGAGAAAACGTCGAATCCAAAACCGCGAAAACACAGGTAGAGAACCGCGCTGAGCGTGTCTTCACAGTCCCAGAGAGTGGCAGAAAATTTCTAGCTGATAGAGGGCGCAAGAGTCGCACTAGCCGCATCAGCATCAGCAACATGGCGGCGGCCTAGGAGCGTTTTTTTGGAAAGGTGTATAGAAGCATAATAAGATACACCTAGGTACGACCAACCATACATATACACAAGAAAACAGTGCTCCAGTTTGTTTGATGAAACTTGCGGTCTTTTCACTCCGGTTCCCCTTCAGACCCTGTCCCCGGATGAACATGACACTGCAATACTTCGCTCTCGGCAAAAGGGTTTATTCACTCACTTTTTGCCTGGGGGTTTCGGGATGGGGGACGCTCATCAGCGAGGCCTTGGGGAAGTCTGCTGTAGCTGCTCCCAGTCCGAGCGGGGTTCGTCCACACCGCGTGGGGACGTCGTCGTCCGGGGTCACTGTCCGGTCCGTCCGTCGAGTCCGCTGCTCGACGTCGCGTCCGCACTTCCCCGCGCAGAGATGACCGGAGAGAAGGAAGGCTGGAGCGGGAATCGGCGGGAGACGGTTCCCGCGCCAGCCTTTCTTCTCCGGCTACATCTGCGCGCTCCTTGCTAGTCCGCCGTTCAAGAGCGCCTCCTCTTTGTCCCGCGTCCCCTTTTCAAGCCTTGACCTCTTAGTTCCGAGAAGCCAGTCGCGTGACGTCAGTTGGCTTAGGGGTGTTGTGCAGCGGGATCTTCTGGTGCGCGAGGCCATCGAAGCTCTCCCGAGGAATGACGCGTCTCGGAGGCATTCGAGTGCGTTAACCTTCTGCTGGACCGACGAAGGAGTCCGAATGGCTGGAATGTCGAGCCCTGAGGCTCAGCGCGGAGGAGGGCAGACAGATCTCCACAAGCTACAGTGCAGTAGTACGAATGTTGAGCGTGTTGGTTAGCAGGTTATAATTATGCGCAAAGAACGGAAAAAAGAAAGCCTGCCGCGCTGTTTTTTCTTCTTTTTTTGCATTTCTTTAGTTTACATACAATGGACAGAGGATTCGCAAATCCTAGACTAAAAAACACATTTGTCAGGAAAAAAATGAACAAAAAATGAAGAAAGGCCACCTTAACACCAATGCTTTAAAATGTAGATGAAATGTTAAACAACCAATTCTCCGGGTGGACGCCAAAAGAACCGAGGAGTGAGAAATCCGTTAAAATGTATCGAGTATTCTTGTAAACCAACGTGCCTTTTCCAGGGTGTAATATTGTGCATCCGAAGGCCCTCGTTAAATCTCTGAATTTGTTGTCCGTGTAGCATTTATGCTTTCTAGCACTGGTGACATAAGCAAGCTTAACAGGCTTGCAAAGACAATGCGACCGGAAGTCGCTTGAGAAGCAAGCGGCAGTTCATGTTTATAAACAGCAAAAAGGTCTTTACCAAATGATTGACAAAAGAAAAGTAAGTGCACTGTACCAAAACCTTTTTATATAGAAAATATTTTGTACGCTGCCATTGCCGCGGCAGCTTATGCAACCCCAATCTTTACCGAGAAACACATGCGGGGAGCTCTACGTACGTACTTCGCATTGTTAGCGGAGCTAGTGACGTCCCTCCACACTTCGTACTCTGCCGTTGCCGCGGAAGCTTATGCAACCTCAATCTTTACTGAAAACGCATGGGGGAGCGCTGCTTGCTTATCACGGTTCGCTCGCGCCTTATAATCTCTCACGTGGTTTTGACACTTGTTTTGTGGTTTTCTCATTGGAAGCAAGTTTCAGAACCAGATGATAAATAATAAGGCGTGCGCGAACGGTGATAAGGCGCGCGCGTGGGTTTTCTTACGAAAATAATCCCCGGAGAAGGGGAACAAGGGGGACAAAGGAAAAACACAAATCTCCAAAACACAGTTAGGTGACTGGTGAGCGACTGGAAAAATTCGCCGGGTCCTCTGTCGACTTACAAACAAAAAAAAGCCCACTTTCGAGTCATATACAGCTTCTTTGTAAAACCATGCCGGCACCCCAAATTGGGGCGGATTTTCAGAACCTAGAAATATAGGGGACGAACTCTAAATCTTGCAAAAATTGATTGAGTTGGTTCGTGATGATTCCCAGCAAACGTCTTTCAAAAATATACGTTCATTTTAACTACTTAACCCTCCGCCACCTGTTGATTATTACCATAACGAAAGCATTCTTACAGGCCATTGAAGTAGTGCTAAAATATTAATTATTTATTTGAAAATGTTAGATTATCTAATGAAATAGACTTGTGCCATACATGTTACAATAGGCAGCAGAGAAAATTATACTGAACCAAAAGATTTACATTTGAAATATAATAAGCGTCTCGTTCACACACTTGCGACCTCTTAGAACCGGGTGCCTTGGAACATCTTACTTTCTCTTACGATGATGATGATGATGATGATGATCTTGCAGCTGTTCCCTTTGTAACGGGCGGTTCCGAACCACGTTCGTACCTAGCCAAAAAAATATTAAACGAAAAAACACTTATTTCTTTCACTTTCTCATTGTCCTTCGCGTTCACTTTGCTTTTGTCCTTCGCCACCAGTCCTCCAGTCTCCTTTTCGTTCTTTCGATTACTTCCCAGCTCCGTCCAAACGGCTTCGTGGACGCTGTGGCGCGCATTTCAACCTCACTTCGAGGGATAGCAGCAGCATCTCTATCTAGAAACGCGTTCAGCACTGGCCCTGTCGCAGGTGATTGGAAGCCGAGTGCTTCCGCCAGCAATTGGGCTTGTGGAAGGACCTGGCCAGGTGTCTTTACGTTTTCAGGAGTGTAATACCACTGCACCGGATGCCTTGGTTGCAGGCTTGTGCATGAAAGGACGATGTTCACACGGAAAGAATAAAACACAGAAAATATACGAGGGACAGACACACACAGTTCTTTCAACGAGCAACTACATTTAAATGATGCCCATTACACTATGATGAACCACTTTGGTCACGGAGAAAATTAAGTGAAGACGAAAATACTAGAAGATACTAGAAAAAGATAAAAATAAAGATAGCTGAATTAAACCTCCTGAAAAGGAAGAAGAAGAGGAAAACTGTAGGAGATTTTTTCTATGACAGCTCCGGCGCTAGGAAATCCATCTCTGATGTCGATAACGACAGCGAGGGCTCGGAAACATTGTCTGTGGCAGTTTTGATCTTAAATGCTTCGATTATCTCTCGCCCATACTTGTCCTTGTGTAAGCCTAGCACGGTAGTGTTTTCATAGCTAGGAGAGCAATCTTGGCAGGTGCGGGCATGGACAACAATTGGATGGTAGGAGTCGGATGACGCCTTGTTGACTTCGAGAAAGTGTTCCCTAAGGCTGAACGTTGAGGCATCGTCCTCGTCTGGCCGATGTATTGGCTGCCAGTAACTCAGAGCGAATAGAATAGATTGGTCTCTTTCTTGGCAGCTGACGCATCTGACGTCGGTGAAGTTTGGAATTATTCGAACCCTGTTTGCCTCTTCTCGTTCAAAATCCTGTCCCCACCTCTCATCAGCAAGCGTCCAACGTCAGCATGACCGCCTTCTCCAAGCCGGGTATCCAGCAGACCTCCTCCGTACTACCCTTCAGCATCTCATTACAGACCCCAACCGTCGATCAACTAACAACAAAGGACACAACCACACACGCCCGGCTTGTATTCCATACGTACATAATACTGCCCATCGCCTGAAGAGTCTCGCTGCCCGCTTCGACACGAAGGTGGTATTCACATGTAGAATGAAGCTAAAACAAATGTGCCAAAGGGTAAATAACGAAAGTCGTCCACCAGAATGCACCATCAAACACTCCAACAAATACGTCAAATGCCAAGAAAAGCCAATTTATTCTATTCCCCTGAGTTGTGGCAGCCAATACATCGGCCAGACGGGACGATGCCTCAACGTTCGCCTTAGGGAACACTTTCTCGAAGTCAACAAGGCGTCATCCGACTCCTACCATCCAATTGTTGTCCATGCCCGCACCTGCCAAGATTGCTCTCCTAGCTATGAAAACACTACCGTGCTAGGCTTACACAAGGACAAGTATGGGCGAGAGATAATCGAAGCATTTAAGATCAAAACTGCCACAGACAATGTTTCCGAGCCCTCGCTGTCGTTATCGACATCAGAGATGGATTTCCTAGCGCCGGAGCTGTCATAGAAAAAATCTCCTACAGTTTTCCTCTTCTTCTTCCTTTTCAGGAGGTTTAATTCAGCTATCTTTATTTTTATCTTTTTCTAGTATCTTCTAGTATTTTCGTCTTCACTTAATTTTCTCCGTGACCAAAGTGGTTCATCATAGTGTAATGGGCATCATTTAAATGTAGTTGCTCGTTGAAAGAACTGTGTGTGTCTGTCCCTCGTATATTTTCTGTGTTTTTATTCTTTCCGTGTGAACTGTACTCCATCCAACGCGCTCTGCTAAGTGTACCTAAAGGACGATGTGTTCGATGGTTTCATCCGCTTCTCCACAAGCCCGGCATGTTGTTGTTTCCACCATCCGATTATATTTCTGTTGGTACACTAGCGTTCTCAGCCCTCCTGCACGTGCCTCAAAAAGCAAGCGGCTGCCCAGGCTGTTATCGTATCACTGAGCCTCCGCTGATATTGTATTTTTGCTGAGGTTGTACACCCGTAGCGTTGACTTGCTCTTGGCCGCCTCTGCCCACTGTAGGGCCTCCTCCTCACGCACTCTCTTCCGCACCTCCGTTTCCCACTTTGTGTCTATATTGGCACTCACGGGCACTGTGAAGAAACCAAATTTTTTTTCCAGTTGATATAACCGCTTCCTCCATCTTGTCTGTATACTTGTAAGGTGGATGTATACAAGAGTCGCTTTGCCCACCGATTTCGGTTCATGAATCGCAGCCGCCCATTGTAGCCGATCTTGCTCGTCGCTTCTCTGGCTTCGAAGGATGACCACCCGAGGTCTCCTTGGACAGCTTCGTTGGCCACCATACCATGGCATCCTACGGCCTGCCTCCCGACGTCTCGCTGACGGCGCTCCAAGGTCTCCCGCACATCTCCGGGTACGCAGATAACGGCGTTGGCAAAAGTCAGTCCAGGTACTATGGCCGCTTTCCATAGTTCTCGTGTAACAACAAACCGGTTGCAGCTCCATAAGTTTCGTTTGCGAAGAACGTTGGTGCCTCGTGTAGCTGCCTGTCGGAGATGTAGATGGTGCTCGGCCAAGTACTCTTGCTTATTGGTGAGTGTAATACCGAGGTACCTGTAAGTGTCTTGCTCGGGGATTTTTTCGCCATTCAGCACGCAGTTACCTAAATTAGGCTCTTGAGGTCCAACCAGCTGCAACACTGCCGACTTTTTGTTGTTAAAGCGAAGGCCTCGCGCAACCGCCTCCTCATCGCAAATGTATAACAGTTTCTGTAAGTCTTCTGCAGTCTCCGCCATCAGTACAATGTCGTCCGCAAATGTAAGACCCGGCAGTACCCAATTTACCTCCTCGCCTTCCTCTAAATGCACCAATGAGAACCCGATTCCAGACTGAACCAGGCGCCTCTCCAGTCCCGACACATAGAGGATGTACAAGAGCGGTGAAAGCGGACAGCCTTGTCGGAGACCCCTTGTCACCGTCACTTCTTCTGATTTGGCACCATTTAGCTCCGTTTTCACCGTGTTGCCCGAATACAGACATCGGATGAGCGTTAACCACTGGTGCGGAAGACCAAGCTCTTCTAGGTACAGAATCAGTAGGTCATGAGGCACACTGTCATAGGCCTTGGCGATATCAAGAAAGCAGCACAGCAGACTTCTTTCTTCTTTACGCGCAACCTCAATACATTGGGTGATCGTAAAGAGGTTATCTTCCAGTCGGCGATCCCGACGGAAACCTCCCTGGAGCTCTGTGAGCACCCCATTCCCCTCTGCCCATGTCGCCATATTTTCTTTCACGATACGCGCGAAGACTCGGTATACCGTGGAAGTCACTGTTAGTGGCCGATAGTCCCGAAGGTGTTTTCGGTTTCCACCCTTCTTTGGGATCAGGACAACCCGGCCAAGTCGCCAGTCTTGTGGCAGAGGCTCTGCGCCGCAGAAGATTGCACTGAAGATCGCTGCCAGTTGTTCCATGGAGTCCTTTCCCATGGATTTGAGACAAGAGGCTGGGATCCCGTCTAGACCCTGGGAGGTAGATGTCTTCAGGTGCGTCAGTGCTCGAAGAATTGTCACCCAGCCTACGACCTCTTCTTGAGAATGTTCTTCTGTGTGTGTCGTCGGCCAGTCTAGTTGGGGAGCTGCCGGCTCTTCGGAGACAAAGGTCTCCTTCAGGTAGTTCGTCAAGTGGGTGCCAAGGTCGTTAGGGACCTCCCCAGTGACCTCGTCGACAATAGTGGTTTCCTGACCTCTGCCATCTAAGGACCCAAGGTAGGCCCAAAACTTCCTCGATGCGTCTTTGCCGCTGCACCGGATATCTTGGACGGTCGCCAGATCTGCAGTTGTTATCTTGCGAATCTGAGACACCTCCCATTTTTCACCAATCTCTCCTTCGAGTCCAGAGCGGAGTGTCAATCGATGACACCTGGCGCCATCTAGTGAGTAGCAATGTAAACTTGGCGGTCCGGTACATTTTCTATTTCTCTCGCGCATTATCCTTTCTTTCTTGGCTCGCAAAACTATTGTCAGTGTTATAAACGAGCCTTTGTTATAGGTATTACACACATTTGACCTCGGAAATCCCGCAAAACCTTTGCTCTTGCGAAATGCAGTTCCAGGGTTACCGCATAGATGGCGCCAGAGTGCCAGTGTGTCTCTCGTCCTAACAAACATTAAGAGGTTTCAACAGGGCTTGTCTCTCTCGGTCGTACTCTGTTGCAAGAGTGTGAACGGGCTTTTAGGCTGTATAACAAATTATTTTTCAAGTTTCTTGGTTGTGTTATTGTATTGAATTAGTTTTTATTTAAAACAATAAGCTATATATTTTATGACGCAATAAATATAACACAAAGTAATGTCATGGTTGAAGAAGAGAGTTGTTTTTCTGGCATTTTTGATGTTCCAAGAAACATTTCGCTTTTGAGTTGGCAAACAGCACCCTCCCCAAGTTTCCATCCAGAAAGCGAAGTGATATTTTTTTAAATTAGGGGCTGAAGCTTTAGGTACTGCAGCTGGTGGACCATGTCGCTTGATCTCAACGAGCGAAAACTAGTTTGTTGCTAAAAAAGCATCGTTTTTTTTTCAGCCGGTGTCCCAGGTGTGCTTTCCCAACTACCTACAACTTAAAATTGGATTACGACCTGCCTTTTTGCTTCCTTCATCTCCAAAGCAGCTGAGATGTTACTAATGCCAAATCTTTGATTTGAAAACTGTCATAATAAATATTTTTAAAATCATCTAAATATGTAGAGCTCCAGTATATTCAATATCTCTACACCCCTGACGTAGCTGCGAATATCTTAACGGATTGCAGAAGCGATCACAATATTTAACATTCTCTACAGCAGACTGCATGCCATGATACATATGGAACATATCCAAACTATCATAATGGAAAGAAAAGGTGTAGTCAAAATTAATGTTCGCCGTACTTGGGGCATTCTCAAAAGATGACGAACAGCTTCTCAATTACTGGAGCACGTTACATTGCGATTAAGCAGGACATAAAGAAGCCAATGTAACCGGCAAACACACAACCGAAACTATGAGTTTTCACTGGTATATACAAGAAAAAGATGGCATTGCTTAGTGGATCTATGCGCCAAACAAAGATTCTGAATTAGTTTGAGCAAAACCATTGTATAACCATTTATGCATTCTTTTACTGGAATACGCCATACATTATAGGCCATAAGAAAAAAATGGTTATATAGCAACTTGTGACAAACTAAGAAAAAACGGAATTACCCAAAATTTTACAAATATCTATAATATTATAATAATAATAATATAATATACTTTATTTTCTGGTAGTGTCCAAAAACGGCCACGAAGGCCTACTTATTGGTACACTATAAACAAAATAACCATCACATTAAAGATGCATCTGTCGTGCTTGAGGCACAGGTTAATCAATACTAGCCACAAAATTAACAAACGCAATACACACATATATCAAGAAGACGCTACAGATAACACAAAGCGCTAAAATCAAAAGAAAACACAATGCTAGAAACGCAAACAAAATTTCACACTCTATAAATGCTTCACCATTTTTAAAAACGTATCTGCGTAGATGTCAAGATCAGGAAAAGAAAGCTCGTTATAAAGGTGCTGGATCCTAGACATTGGCGAGGCATGGTATGGTGTATTTGGGTAAAATTGCAAAAGAAATCTACGAGTACGAAAAGGTACATGAAAGTTCACAGATGATAAGAGTGAAATACTATCAATTCTACCACAGATGACTTTATGCAAAAACGACAAATCACGAATGGTACGCCGTTTACTTAGCTCTCGTAAGTTAAGATATTTAAGTAGTGATTCGTAACTATAATAACAACGACGATTAAAGTATCTATCGTATGCAATTCGAACCAGACGCTCCTGAACTCTTTCAATTTCGTTGCAGTGATTCACAGAAAAGGAGTTCCACACTACGGAACTGAATTCAAGTCTTGGTCGAACCAAGGAACAAAACAAATGAACCAAACATCTGTAACTCGAAAACTCCCGCGTCATACGTGAAATCAGCCCCAGTACACGTAGGGAAGTACCCACCATTGAAGTGACGTGTTCTTTGAATGAAAGACGGCTATCAACGATAACGCCAAGGTCACGCATGGTGGTCACACGCTGAATCATTGTCGCATTCGGTAGCGTATATTGAAAAACAATCGGGTCGCGCTTTCTGGACAAAGAAATAACTTTTGTTTTTTGTGTGTTAAGGAACAATAGATTAGATGAGCACCACACTGACACACGGTCAATATCCTGTTTTAGTAATAAACAATCGTCTAAGCCACGCACCGAGAAATAAAGCTTGATGTCGTCTGCGAACAGTAGAATCTTAGCACTCTTGACAGCGGAAACAATATCATTTATAAAAATTAGAAAAAGGAGAGGGCCCAAGTTTGAGCCCTGTGGAACGCCTGACGTTGAGATGAAATGATCAGATAAAATATTCGAAATCCGAACCGCGTTTGTACGCGAAGAAAGGTATGATTCAAACCAAGCAAGATACAAAGGACATAAACCATACAACCGCAGTTTCGACAATAGCAAAACATGATTTACCGTATCGAATGCCTTCGACATATCAAAGTACACAGTATCAACTTGCCCCTGGTCAAAAACGACTGGAGACGAGTAATTGAAGAATGTGCATAGGTTAGTCTCAACTGATCTCCCCTGAAGGAATCCATGCTGCGCAGGATTGATTTTTTGGCGGAAATAAAAAGAAAGTCGCCTTTGCACAACAATTTCAAAAACCTTCGAAAACCCACACAGTAGAGACACGGGCCTGTAGTTGTTCACGAGGCAAGCATCTCCCGCCTTGAATATTGGAACTATAATAGCATCTTTCCATTGCTTCGGGAAAATACCAGACTGAAACGATAAATTGAATATGTGCCGTAAAATAGGAGTCAGAATGTCCCCGCAACCCTTGATAATAAAACACGGGACTGAGTCAGCACCCAAGGACCGTTTAGGTTTGAGGCCCCCAATCGCTCGCAAAACTTCGTCATCAGTTATAACGCAAAAAGGAAGGCTATCATGACTGTCGATAGTCGAATCACCATGTTGTACCGAAGGTGAATGCAAGGAAAAACATGAACTAAAGTGACCTGCAAAAATATCTGCAACCTTCTGACTTGAGGAATAGTAAACGGAATTGTCATGCAAAGTAATTCCCCTTTTTCTTCACGTACATGCTGTTTTGTAAACTTCCAAAATTCTTCGGGATCACGCGTCAGACTGCGTTCAACAGATTCCAAATGGATCGCTTTGTCACGCGCGTACAGCTTCTTTACCAAGGCACGGTAAATAGCGAACTTAATATAGGAAACCTCTAGTCCCGATTTCTTATACTGTTTATGAAATCGCTGCTTTTTTTGTAAATACAATTTTAATTCTGAAGAAAACCAAGAAGGATATTTCGATGTGCGAATGACTTTTTTCGGAATATATAGGTCTAACGCATGACGAATAACCGAAGTAAGGTTTTGAACTGCTGACTGCCACGCAAGGTTCTTGCACAATCGTCGTCCAGTCATAATGTGCAAGGTATCCGTACAGACTCAGATAATCACCCTTGCGAAAATTGAAGACTGAAGACGTGTTCTTAGTATTAATAAGTGGGGACAACCGATAAGAGACGGTAAATGGCGGGTGGAACTCGTCAACACTCACTAATGGCTGAAGAGCCGACGAGACACAGTATGTAGGTGAGCTAGACAGGAAAAGGTCAAGCACATTCCCCGCATTATTTTTAAGGTGATTTAACTGGTGAAGACCATTGAAGTTTATGAAATCAAGTAAAAAGGAGGCTTTCCTCGTTGTTTCTGAATTAACACCAGTGACGAGACCAGAAGCCCAGTCTACACCCGGAATATTAAAATCACCCAATATATGCACTCTAAACTTACTAAAGTCAATTTTTGCCTGGATTTCGTTAAAATGGTTAATAAAAGACGTATGCTCGTGCAATGGGGGAAATAATAATTTCCAATAAGCAAATTAAAACCATCCTTTGTCTGCAGCTCCACCCAAACACATTCATCATATAGCTCCAGGTCGTATCTTCTGTGCGAGTTTATGCAACCGGCAATCGCAACTAGCACTCCGCCTCCATACTTCTGTCCGGTTTTCACATAGTTTCTGTCACGCCGATGCACATTGTAGGTTGCCGGAAAGTATTCAGTATTGACAAGGCTATCATTTAGCCACGTCTCAGTTAAACAAATAATATCAGGAGCACTGTGCAAAACATTAACCATGAATTCATCAGACTTCGTACGGAGTCCACGCGTGTTCTGGTAATAAATGTTAATCATGCTAGGGATGCGGGACGGCTGACATAATGGTACGAGTTTCATCTAGCCTCCCAAAAAACTCATGGAAAATGCAGCCCTCTGGCCAGGCATCAGGCGTGTTTAGCACGTCAAACAGATCCGGCGACATACCAAGGTGGAAAGACGCATAACTCGGAAATCTAGGCTTTAGCTTTGTGCAGGTGATCTTCTTACCTCCCAGAAAAGGCTCGATGAGTGCCTCAATGTCCTCTACAGAGGTGTCGGGTGACAAGCGGGAAACAAACAGAGCCTTGTCATAGAGTGGTCGAGGCACAGACACTACGCTCGAGGACTTTGCCGTTCCCACCGATGCCTTGGTCCTACGCCGCGGCTTTACCATGGTAAAGCCATCACCAGGTTCAGCGCCTTGGTACACCGGATTAGTACCTGGGACATCGACACCACCAGCGAAGTTCACGGGACCCGCACTGCTGTGCGCACTTTCGGAACCAAATGGCTTGCTCACGGACGTGGGTCTGGTCCATCTCGAAGTGGATGAACTGTTAGTCCATGCCCCGGTAGCGGCGACGGTCTTCTGCAATGTCGAAGAGTTGGCGGCGGCTGACGCGTAGCTTTCACTCGGTTGCCTCCCTCTTGCAGACGTTGCACGGACGGACTCAGGGCCGCGTTTTCATTCAGTTGAGCAATCTGGACGCGAAGGGCGCAATTTTCGGACTTCAAATCGTCCTGCAGTGCGACTTGCTGACGTAGAGCGACAACTTCAGAGCGAATGGCGTTGTTCGCTGCCGTCAGGCACTTAGTTTCGGCCATTAAAACGTCCAGTTTTCTTGCCATTTGCTGAAGAATCTTGACGAGCGACGGTGTCATGCCCTGAAGGTCAAACTCACCATTTTCCGCAATGCCTTTGTTGCTGTCATCGGGAGCTGTAACCGCAGCTGTCGCACCTCCGCTGCCATGAGCTGCCACGGCGTCGTCGCTGTCGATACCACGTTTTGTGCAAGACGTGCACTTGTATGTGCTAATTCCATCTACCATGAGTAGATCGTAGTCCGCTTCAACGACATTCACGCACTTACAGTGGAAACGCTTTTTACAGCTGCCAGAACAACAGATAAACTGCTGTCGCCCATAAAACGGAGCGGAGCAGCTACCGCACGCGTCCTTGCTGCCGCCCATTCCGATAAGGAATGAATCACACCTTGACGGGAACGAATGAAATATCGATATTATTTTTGTGCAATGAGTAGCTTTTACACGCACAATCTGGCTGATGTTCGGTGAAACATTTTATAGAAGGTGTATAAAATTTAGTTGAGCACGTTCTAAAAAAAGGGAACTATGAAAGGTACACAATTTCGTTTTTGACACCTGACGGACAAGTAAAGAAAGGTAAATGAAGCCGTCGATTTTCTAATTAACTAAAAATTCATGAATAATCCTTCTAGCGTGTGCAAATTAGGAAGTTAATATTGAAAACTTCAGGTCGGCCGTATATCAAAGCTATTTTTTTCTTGTAACCAGTACGTGTTCAAAGATATCCAACTTTGCAATTCAATCCAACTTATTAGGAAAAAAAAACACGAAGATTGTTTGGAAAGTTTTTTCCAATGTGAGGGCAGGTCGTTGGGTAAGAAATTCCGGATGTCAGCGGGATGGCGATGATTAGAGTTCTTCGCCAGCCGATAGCGAGAGAGAAAATGTAATTAACTCCGCCCCGAAAGGACTTGCAAATTGTTCGACTCGATTGCGAATTGTCCTTGAACAGTTTAAAATATAAAAAAAACTCGGCAAGGCCGGAAGCCCACAACGTTACGACCTCCCCAACGCTAGTGCTGTGCGAACGAATCGCACACACCTGCACTTCTAAAAACGAGCAAACTGCATTCAAAATACCCGTAACAATAATTTTCAACAAACTTGTTCTTACAACTAATAGTTGCAAACAAAACGTGAGAGCCCAAGTGAACTGGTGTAAGTTCAACATAGTAGAATTACCCGAGACTGCGGTAACGACAGAAAAAACGACAGGAATAAATTGCACAGCCCATCCTCTTCACGTAAAGATGAAGGACCAGCCAAGCTGTTATCGTTACAACTTTGCGACCACTTTACGAAAACTTTTCGACAACTATACGACATCTGTACGATTTACATATGAATGCAATGAAGACACGTACACGACTTCGTTGTTTATTTTATTTATTTAATTCTTAGTGACTAAGGTGATCCTTGCCTTATGGGCAAGATCAAAACCCAATTTTTCGAGGCACACCTAGAAGACAGTTTTTTTTCTATTGAGCCCAAATCTCTCTATCAGCATCGCGGAAGCGAAAGAAAAGAAGGATAGATCGGCGCGTTCTGCCCTCAGCCTCGTCACAGCGCACTCTTAGCTGGGATAAGTTGGTGACCGTAGATGATAACAAGGGATCAGGACCTCACTATCCAATAATGCCAAGGAAGGCTGACTTACGAGGGTTGCAACCTCTTTTTAGTTATACTTGCCATGACCAATCGGAACAAAAAAGCGCTGTTTAAACGGGATTTTTTTGTGAACATCAATTACGCATTCCTTTCCAGATTCTAGCACATAACAGCTCCGCTGTAAAAGAAACAGAGCTCTTCCCCTCTTCCTTTCGCTTTTTTGTCGTCACCGCAATCTTGGGTAGTTCTAGCATAATAATATTTGCAGGAACTGCTAGACGTATACGTTTATTCGAAAGTACTCCCGAGGCTTTTATGTATTAGTTACCATCCGATTGAAATGTTTAATTCTTGATTTCGTTTTTGGAGCCACTTGTAAAGGACGTCGTAATACTCTAATAGAGGTTCAGCTTCAATCACTCTGCCGCCAGTTGCCAGTTCCAAGCCGTCACGCCAAGGTATTGAAGCTCCGTAGGACATCATTTTTCTGAAAAAAACAACAAACAATAACAACACACTAAGCCGTTTACCGCTTAGAATGAAATATATAGGCGAACAAAATAAAATCAGTGTACCTAAAAAAATAAAACAACAAGGCGAGTAATATTGAAAAAGTTTTACTCACAGCATGCCTAGCTCTTATATGGCCATAACAAAAAGTTTGAACAAAATGTAGATGCGAGCTACCCGAATAAACGTAAGACATGGCTCCTCAATATCTGTATCTGTATCTAGTGTGGTTGGATTCAGTTAGAAATATATTTTATCAATGACACTGTGCTGTGTCGTTGATATCTGTATTCTGTGGACAGCATAGATGCCAAACATTTCCATTAAAAAGAACAATATATCTTTTAGTATGGAAACTTTAAAAATAATATTATATGAAGGCTTCAAGTATATGCATGTATCTTTAGAGAATAATCCGAGTTTGCCTGATTAGATCGCTCTACGAAAAGACATAGGTCATGGGCTAAACAGGTTTCGGGAGGTAGTGCGGAACAAAATTGTCAGCAGTTTAAAGATATTTTTATAAAATTATTTGTCATCCTTGTTGCATTTTTTCTAAGTACCCACCTTAACTTGAAGGAAGCATTGTCTGTTTTGGCAAGGCAGCATTCATGAAGAGGTGCCTTAGGTTCAATCTGCCTACACATCGATTTTAGAAGTTGATAGTCGAGAAAGCGGGCGAAAAAGTATCTGAAATAATTAAATGAGATAAATATAAGATGATAGAACACACTCCCTTTGGCGAATAACATTGCGCGACTACAATGACCATCAGCCAAAGGGTAATTGCAGTTTTAGTATATATTAAAATTAATGACGATGCCATAAACAGGTGTATAATGTACAAATCACATTTGGTTCACGGTAGAATCATTACATTTCATTCATATTAAATTACTTTTTACATCATTATATTATAGAAGCTATATCATATAGCTGCACAAACGAAGGTATTACCAGAGGTATTACAATACTCAGTTGTCACGATAAGTTTATTATCTATTTGACACATAAGCAACGAGATCAAAATGTATTAAAAATGAAAATCACTGTTTTAAAAGTGCGTTTCTGCAATTTACCCAAAAATGTTTAAAGCTTCTGCCGACGATTAGTGTGTTTTTTAGCTCAACAGGACACATACTTGTGTTTGCAATGCAATGCATAATATTAGTGAAAATAGAGATACTGCTCAGCCTATTTTACGACAAGTTAAACTGTCGTGCCGGGAAATTTTAGTGTCTTCCTCGTTCGACAGATCACAGAAAATATTCTTACCCAAAACAATTCCTTACTTCGATCATAATTAACAACGTGCCCTGCCCTCATTGCCTGACTCAGAAAACACCAGCCTGAAGTCATTATGCCTTACGGCATTTTAGTACTTTTTATATTTATCTATTGGTGTGCATGTATATTGAGTCCAGCTTGTTTATGGTTATTTATTGAAGAAACACCTGGCTTTATGGCACTCCGAAGCAAAACACCCGGCTACATATTTTGGTTTGACATTTTCAAACCTTGAGCATTATAACAGGCATAATGCGGAGGAAGGCGCTTTGTGACTGAGATTTTGGCTGCCTGTCGAATGGTAATAGGTTGTCCAAATTTATCCTCGGTACGCCTTTGGGTTGTACTACGTTACCTTTTTTGCTTTTTTGACATGAACTTCCAAGATATGGACGCATGCGAAGCGTGTATAATTCCACTAAAGGAAGTTACTGCGCATCATAAGAACGCAATTAATAGCCCAGGAGAGAAGAATTTAGGAGCGCTTTAAGGACGCCTTTTCGACTGAAACTAGAAGTGCATGATTGCCATACAAAAGAAAAATGCATTAATTAATGTTTTGTACATAGAAATGGCCGTCATAGCTCAGTGGTGAGCACTGGTCTCGTAAGCCAGGGGTCGTGAGTTAAAAATATTATTAGCGGCAGGGGAGTTGAATTATGTAATATAGCGCAGCGGAAACGCTAACACAGCCTTGATAATCTTCTTGTTTTCTTAACAATCGCTTAGCACACTGTACATTTTGAAGAAATGCTGTGTTTTTTTAATTTTTCATACATTTAGAGCGACCCGAACATTAAAGTGAGCCATAAAAATTGGCCTGCATTTTGTTTTCTACAAAGCTTACGTGTGATTAAGATATTCATTTATTTAACGTGCCGTTTATGCGATTAATCTTATACGGAATGCGTGCTTACTGTTTGACCCCTTAATTATATACACGGACCTGGTTCATTTGCACTGAAACATTTAAAAATTAAACGATCTAAAGACTGAGCGCCACTACAGCTCTTCAATAAAAAAAAGAAAAAATAGCCTTGGTCGCAGAGTACTGGTCTCGAAATCCAGGAATCGTGAGTTCAAACGTCACTGACGGCATTTGAGGGTTATTATTTTATGATTAAAAGAGTTGAACCTTTGTATCCAGTTCAACGAGGACACGGGCACCAGTGTGAGTAATTTGTTATTTTCTTGCAAAATGAAGTACAAGTTAATATTAAAGACACATACGGTTCTTGGAGCAGACCGAATGATGCTGAGCTGTAAAAACACTACTGAATCTGTGTGGGCGACGGAGTTTCCCCTGAGGTATTAAAGATGGAACACATGTAAGAGACGTGATCCAAAAATAGTACAAAATTGACTATGCCAAAACCGTTTTACAGTATTTTAATCATAAAGAAAAAAAATGTAATCAGAGTACATCACTTAGATACATCACTTCATCGAAATCATATTTACGATGTCTGTACGACGAACAATCTTCCGTTATTTTAATGAAAGCTGCAAAGACAATCACCACACAGAGACAGGACACACACCCAAGAGACACAGCAGCTGACTTACATCTAAATTATATTTTTGGGGCTATTCTGCGCGAGAACGAGGATTGCAAAACTGCTTCGTATTCATTCATTATGTTAAAACACCTGAGACTTGGTGGGAAAAAAACAAACAAAGCAAACACACAACAACCTTGCAACAACCGAAAGTAGAAGAGACAGGTAGAGACGTCGTCTGGCAGAATGTTTTCCCTGTCTCTTCTACTTTTGGTTGTTTCAAGGTTTTTCACAGCCAGTCTCAAGTGTTTCAACATAATGGTGAACTTACACCGGCACCATGACAGAACAGCACGACAAAACAGCACGCGACAAAACAGCACGGTCAAAACAGCACGCGTCAAAACAGCACAGCGTCAAAACAGCACGGCGACAAAACAGCACACGTCAAAATAGCACGCGACAAAACAGCACAGCGTGAAAACGGCCCAGCGACAGAAGAGCACGCTGCCAAAGAGCACTACGTCGAAACAGCACCACGACAAAGAGCAGAACGTCAAAACAGGACATTGACAATATAGCTAGGGTTTGGCGTTTTCGGTTTCTATTATTTTGAAATTGGGCCTACTTTTTTCGATTATTTATTCCAAACGTATTTTTTCGGTTAATTACGGTGAATATTTATAGACTCATAAGCGTCTCGGCTCTTTTCGGTTTATTGACGAAAACCAGTATACTGACGAAAATGGAATATTTAAAAATCGTTTGTTTAAAATGTATAGTGAGTAAACCAGGTACTGTTTTTCTTATTTGTTGCTGTCCATGGCAGCCGACACGACCTGTTCGGAAAAACGCACTGAGGCACTATCGTGATCTGACATTATCATTGTATTGCTCGTATTTGTTCACAGGACGAACATGAGCTTCACTCCCACTTCGGTCGGAGAGGCAAAAATCAAAATCCAGAAATTTGTAAGCATTGTAATCAGTGCGTTTTTTTACCATTTTCACTACTGCGAGAGGTGGTAAATTCACGTCGACCACAGAAATGATAATAAAAGAATCGTATTTATGCCCTCCTCTAGTAGACGGAAGCTGTGTTAAAAAATGTGCAGCATTTACGGACGCCCTTGATTTTCATTGTTCCGTTCACGATTAAACTCTTTTCTTTGAACAAAGAATTCGGCACACGAAACCCCTATATCAGGTGAAAAGCCCAGATTTCGTCCTGAAGACCCCTGCTCCCCCGGAGCTTTTGTTGAAAGTTGAACATGTCTCGGAGACAAGCTGAAACTTGCGAAAGGACGTGGTCATTCGGTCAGTAAAAAGTCATCCCCCCCTCCACCTCAACCGCCTCCAAACGCTCGAAAATACTGATCTTTTCAGTTAAAACCGAAGTTGGAAAAATGAATCCGGCGTATATTTACCGATTTTATTCGGTTTAAGCCGAAAAACGCTGAACCCTAAATATAGCGTGTGGATTAAAAAAAATATATGTCTCAAAGTAGACACTGTAAAGAAAGGGGTCGATGCCAACTCGTCCAAAGCCAACTCGTCGACAGCTAATTTTTCGAATCCGTTCTCTTGGGAGCAAGTTCGGAGTGGGGAGTACACTCGATGCGCACATCAAGGCTCCTGGGCAGTACCGAGGCCCCACTGGTGCGTATTCTGGTTATTTCTCGAGCAGTTCTGCTCATTTTGACGCGAGAGTTTGCTGGTGATATCGTCTACAACAAATTAATCAATCGCACAGCAAGTCTTGTCGTTAGATGTTAAAAAAAAAAAGCGTGTGCGGCAACGGTGTGCTCAGCCCATGCTGTACGACAACAGCATTGAAGCTGTGGCATGTTTCTGCTTCACCGGTTTCCAGTCGATCGAGGCCTTCGTCGGCAATAATCTGTGAATTTAACTGAGATGAAGAGCGTCTTGAGTTGCTACATGCGTGCTGTTTAGTCGCTGTGCTGTTTTGACGGCGTGCTGATTTGCCACGTGTTCTTCTGTCGCTGTGCCGTTTTGACGCTGCGCGGTTTTGTCGCGTGCTATTTTGACGCGTGCTGTTTTGTCGCCGTGCTGTTTTGACGCTGTGATGTTTTGACGCGTGCTATTTTGACCGTGCTGTTTTGTCGCGTGCTGTTTTGTCGTGTGCTGTTCTGTCGCGTTCCTACTTACACCAGCTGGCATGCGTCCTCACTGTGATTTCGTATTCTTCGTCTTCGCGAGAGGCACATGCAATACTTTTTGTGTATCTCTTTGGCGTCTCATCTCTTCCTGTGCAAAAATTCTGGCTCTGCTTGATGACGTCAGGGATGGGGCACTGACACTTGCATCTCTAAGCCGTGCTAATCCTTTATGCCTCAATAACGTCTCTAGTAGGCTCCTGGCTACCTGTACTCTAACGCAACACCGCATAAGTCGGCCTCACACCACGCAATCACTGCGAGTGTAGACCTAAGTGTCCGGATATCACTTTGTGTGTATTATAATAATGTCCTCTTAACCGTTCGTTCAAGCGACGCCCAGTTTGCTTTATACATTGCCTGCTACATGAAAGGAATATAATAACCTTCATTGACTGTGCAAGATACAAACATTCTGCGTTTTTTTTGGTGCAGCGTACTTGCTGGTTGTTATTGATATTAACTCTATTGCTTAAACTGGACAGCTTGTTGGGGGCTTTCTTGATCTTCTTGAACTGTGATAACTGTTCCTTTGAAGATGTGGGTGCTCCCCTCTTTTGAAAAAGACGACGACTGTTGCTCGGCACAGTCAGCAGGTGACTCTGTGAAATATTCGAGCCTTATTACATTTCGAAGTATGAGTGCGTCAGTGCTCCCTCGATTGCGCTCTTCGATAAAGAAATCGCATTCTTGGAGAGCTGTGACACGTGTTCTTAGGTGGTGGTCCGATGTATCTGTGTCTGTGTTTTTACGCCAGTAGGTGGTTTTCCAGATATAAAACTGTTGTCAGTCAGCGTTTGGTTTGTCTGTTCCTCGCTCTTTGTCCTCCGTACTTTAATCGCTGTTTCCCTCTTTGTGACTATCTAGCTATACTGCTTCAGTGTCTTATAGCTGAAAGAAGAAATGAGTATCTGAAACTGTAATTATTAAAATAATATTAAACCAGTGTAGATACGCTTGTGCCTAGTGGATTTGGCTTATAATAGCTTAACGTACTTGGTCTCTTGAACTTTAAATACGTCATTTAAAGAAGGAACACGAACGTCCGTCTACCCAGATCTGCGCTATCAGCAACAGTTAATAAATCAACATTTTTAGTAGTTTTGCTGTGAATTGAAAACTGGCTGTATTTGTTATAAACACATCTAACTGCATTTTGCTGGACTGTTCCCATAGTACTTATATTGTTATGTGTATGTGGGAGCAAGGATTGATTTGCGTATTCTGGTGCTGGACGACCAAGAGTGGTGTATGCTAAAAGCTTTATTTTATGAGACGAATACGTTGACGTTCTCTTCAGAGAGAATAATTTTATAAGGTCCTCTTTTGTTACATATTTAACGTGTGCGTTCCAGCTCAGGTCAGATGCTAATCTAATACTTTAAGACACTTACATTTAGTGACCCTCTGCATGCCTACACAATTAACACTGTACGTAAACTCAAAAGTATTATTTCATTCTTGTCAGATACATAGAAACACATTTGTCTAAATTTAGATTGATTTGCCAGTCATCGCACTCATCGGCTACCTTCTTCAGATATTAGTTTAATAGGAATTTTGTCAGCTTGGCTTCTTATTTCGCGCTCGGCAAAACGTTTTATATTACGTTTTAACGACTTTTCCGTTGACAATGTCGTTCATTTAGAGCAAAAATAAAAGCGGTGACAAAACAGAACCTTTGGGATATTAGACAGTACCTCCACAGGTCGAGGTGGGTGTCCCTCATAATATACGAAAAGGAACCGATTTCCTAAGTAGTCCTCAATCCGAGGTTCAATAAAACTCTCGCCTCTAATGTGTGCCAATTTTTTTAAGTTCGACGTGTGAAACACGGTTGTTGACTGCTCTAAAAATATCACATCTATCATTTTATATTGTTTATACCCGTCGCAAAGTCATAGAAGATCAAGACCAGCCCTGTGATAGTTCAGTATTCATTCCTGAAGCCGTACTGCGGCGCGCATCCATAACATTTATCTTAAGTGAGTGTTGTATTTTAAAGCATGTTATAAAAAACGCCGCTATATATAACTTTTTGTAGCTTTTCTGTAGCCTTTAGTAGGTCCTTTATGGTTGTCTGATATTCTTACCTTAATGCGGAAGAAGCGTGCTGATATTCTCCAATCTTTAAAAAAACTTTCAAGGGTGCGATTCTGGGAACGAGTATTATGGCATTTTAAGTACATACCTGAGGACGCGCGAGTTCTATCATTTCCTTCTGAAAACTCATCAGGTTCTAAGAATGACGTCAAAGCCCTAGTTTCTCTAACTCAGTGCATGGAAGCACAGCCGCTATAGCTCAGTGGTAGAGCACTGGTCTCGTAAACCAGGGTCGTGAGTTCAAACCTCGCTGGCGGCAATCAGTTTTTGCTTTTTGAATTCGTGAGGCGATTGTAACTGACCACTGGATGGGATGCGGACTAAAAAAACAGAATAAATCTTGAAAAATATTTTGCGAAAATATTGTATTTTATTTAATGCGACGTGTGTCGTTTTAAATATTCCGAAATATTATGACACATAGGTTTCAAGTATAAACAGCGTTTACCATCGCCCATCTTTTTGACGGTCCGTGATTTTTATAAAATAGTATACGGATTTAACTACTTTCTTCTTCGTGGCTTCACCGAGCCCATGTCTATTCATTAGGTTCCCAGAGCGATTTGATTTACTCGTAAGATGGGCTGCGGGCGTCTGGAGTTTGAATTTATCGCTAGTAAATACTTTCACACAGCGTGTTAAAAGTTTTCGTATAACATAATCTAAGGATTGTAATAAAACACATTCGCGAAGACGCGGAGGGGATGAGCCGAGGCAGAAGCTGAAGTGTAACGCCACTGCGCCCGAGTCACGTGATTTCAATATGGCAGCTGGGGCCCACGCGACCGCAGGTGAAACAATCTAGATGCTTTTGGACACCCCAAAGTGGGCCGTCATCTTATTGCGCCAATCCAAGTCAGCAGTGGTTTTGTGTAAAGCTGTGCACTACAGCGGCTCCTCCTGCCTGACGTCTGAAGCAGCACAGCTTTACTTTAAAACTGGAAGTTTTCTGTGCATTATTGTGAGTCGATTCTCGTAGTCTGAAAACGCACATAACTAGTTGCATTCTTCGACCGTGATGATGAGAATTTCCTACAGCGTGTTACTACGGGCTCTCAAAAACGACGAAGCAGTTCTCAATTGCGTATTCAGGGGTTGCCTAATTTTTACAAGTAGGCGTCAGGGCCAGCGATTCATAAAAAAACAAAAGTCGGCAAGCTGTGACGCTGGTTGCAATTCCTGTCGAAGGTAATAAACGAGCAGAGTAGCTAGTCGCGTGTAAACTAAAATTCTTCAAAATATCTGGCTTGAATCGGCTAAATGAGACAATCTGTACGCTGCTACAGCTCCGTGGCAGAGCTCTGGTCTTTTAAAACAGGGATCGTGAGTTAAACCTTCACTGGAAACTCTACCTTATGATGGTGCAATAAAATGAAATGAGAAGAAACAAACCATTGATTTTTCTTTATGTATGAACTTCTTTTTATTTATAAAATCATTTTAAACGTAAGATTTACCGTTGTGACGCTCAAAGTTTTGGTAATTTATTGGTTGAAATGGTGATACTAGTTATCTCCTCACAATGTGCCGCTGAGGCAATATGAACCTATTCGCAAAACTTACTACAAGCTATACAAACAGTCCCGTTTGCCCATGTCACGGCAGAACATCGCGTCCGCGCGCCTATTTTGTATTAACATCTTGAAGGCCGCACTAAGGGTCATGATTATGGAACGGGCTTGTTAGTAGGTATACAATATATTATGAAAACATCTAGCAGGCACAAGAAGTGCATATGAATGAAGGGCTCACGAACAGTGCTATGCATATACATTTGCGTATAATCAAGTTGTGTGGTCAGGTGACGTCAGTCAGTGCACATACACAAATTAAATATTTCTGGTTCAATTATACGCTCCCTGCGCGACAGATAACGTGGTAAATGAACTGAATTGATGAGTAAATATATTCCAAATTGAATTTCTCCACTCAACTGAGCGAGAGAATACACGCGTGGACGTATGCACCATTTTCTGGAAGTATGGCGCTCCATCAAAAAGCATGTCATGCTTCGAAACACAGCTCGAAACGCGTTACATTTTTAAGCTGTGAAAAAAAAAAGTGTTTTTAGAATGTGGTAGAGGTTCTAGTTTATCCCATGGAATGCTCAGGAAAACTGCCGCTATAGCTCAGTGGTAGAGCACTGGTCTCGTAAACCAGGGGTCGTGAGTTCAAACCTCACTGGCGGCTTCCGGATTTTTTTTTCTTTTTCAGTTTCGTATTTTATTTATGTCATCTAGGTGCGTCGAAGCTCTCTATTTCTTCAGACGTCACACAGTTTGTCGTTTTGCTATTGTTGCGATCCTGGACAATACTGTTTTTGTTTTGAAGATATGCGTTCCCGTGGACACCTGTGGTCTCACTTTTGAAGCTGCATAGCTTCAAAAATGAGACCACATTGATACTGAAAGTTTTCCTTGCATTATAGTGTCGAATCTTTTAGAAGTTGCACACGACTGGTGACATTTATCGACCGTTATAGCGGGGTATTTTTAGAAGATGCTACGGAAATTTGTATAAAACAACTTCGTGTTTTGTTTTTGCGGAACTAGAACTTAATGGAAGCAGTACTTATTTGTTTTCTGTAATACAACGCTAGTTTTGTGAAAGTAAGAGATGTAAAATATGTTTAACTTGTGAGTCACTGCTTCTATTTCTTCAGCTGTGTCGAGAGTGTGCATTAACTGCCGAATGAGTGCGTGGAAAAAAAAAGCCATAAAAAGGGTTGGTGAGTAAGTTACCTAAGGAAGCTAATTAATTTTAATTTACCTTGCAGTTATAATAAAATACAGTAGACAAACGTCCCCGGCTGACGCTTTTTGGAGTACGAATGTACGCTGAGCGGAATAGCGCAAACACGATATAGAATAATGAAAAGGCAGTGAGTGTGCAGGCGAGCCGGTGATAGTGAATCATGGTGTTTAAAACCCGAGACTGTAATAAGGTCAGGTAAATGACTTAAAAAAAGAGACGTTTTTTGTGTGTTTTTTTTTCTTATCCTTCCCAGTCTCCGGTTTTAAACGTCAAGACATAGATGTTTGCTCGATAATTTTATTAAACCAGATAGCCATGAACACCAACTTCGAATCCCTAATAATGGCTTAAAGTGTTTGTATAATGTTGCTTAAGTAACAATCATAGTTATCATCTAGCTGTAAGAGAGCCATCAAGGAAATACTCAATTATGGCTTACTGGGGTTGATTCCGTCCCGATATATGAATAGTTTATGCTGTTCGATGTATTCATAGGCCAAGAGCTAACTATCTACGCAAAGCTACATAGAGCCGGGTACAGTGCACATCTTGTACTGTAAAATATCTTAGCGTTGGACACACTGACTCGGGGGGGGGGGGTTAAGACGGCGTAGCATAATGTCTTAGTGTAAAAAAGGGTATAGTTACTCAACCAAGCGTTTTGATTAAAAGTAGTGAAACGAACATCTCCAGGGTGTCACAAAAGAAAATTTACACGGTCTTTTTTACCGCAAAAATAAACTAAGCATCGCCGAACGCACATTCTCCGCCCGAAGGTAGCGCTAGAGGTCACAACCAGATGTCAAACTTTCAGCCCGATCCGATAACTTCATCAAAAGTTATAAGTGATTTTCTGAAAATTTGAATAAAAAAATCGAGCCCCTTTTTGCCCATTTTCAGTTTCTGGTGCCATAGAGCCCCATGTGTTCGAAAACTCCGTCGACCGCCATTTTGCCATTGAAATGTTCGGAAAATCACTTGTAAGTTTTGATTAAGTTATCGGATCGGGCTGAAACTTTGGCTTCTGGTTGTGACCTCTAGCTCTACCTTTGGGCGGAGAATGAGCGTTCGGCGATGCCTAGTGTATGTTTGCGGTAAAAAAGAGCGTGTAAATTTTCTTTGTGGCAGCCTGTACTTTAGACCTTTGCAAAAAGAGCTATCTGGCCGCCGCTATTTCGCAACTCGAGCGACCCCTCTCAGCCAGAAATGTCGGCCACCCGTCTGAGCTGTGGAAAGCCGGCCAGCCCGACTCCCCACCTGCATTGTGCATTCGGAGGAAGGCTGGGCAGAGATACTCCAAAAAGTATCCGGGAATGCAAACACTGAGATACATGTATTTTGAGGCGCAAAATACAAATACAGAGGTACATTTGTCTTTTATGCAACGGATATCCCTGAGATACTTCTACAAAATAAGCGAAAAGGTATTCCGGAATACAGATACAGATACCTATAGAACCACATTTGTTCACAAACGGTACTACGTGGAGGGGGCGTGGTGAATACAAATGGTAATTTAGGTTTGCGCTCCTCTTTGTGTGCCATTTTACGCACTTATCCTTACCGCGAACTTTTTATTTATCATAAATGCCGCTGAAAACATGTTACTCCCGGTGAACCATAGTTACTGAACGGTAAAGACTGAGTGCCATGCTTGAGAAAAGGCGTCTGCACGAAACGAACCCTGTTTTGCCGAGAGGGCGCCCCTTAAGCTCTCGCATGATATGCTTCGACTCACCCATAGTGTGGGGGCATTGGACAACAGGGTCGTACCTTTTCTCCACTCAACTCTTTTACAGCGCTCGCCCTGCTAAATTGGAAAGAGTGGAGGGCTTTGTTGGAGGAGCTTATTTTGTTAATCCTGCGAGTAACCTCGATTGAACCAAAGTTATTTTTTTTAATTTTAACGTTGGTGACTGTGACGGATCATAGGGCGGGTTCATGTTATAAATTCTTAAGCACATTGTACCAAGCAGATGCTTTTATTCTTTAAATTCATCACAAAACCGGCAACAATTGCAACGAGAAACCTAAGTCTGGCAAAGGATCTGGACACAAGCGATACACTGTGATTGTTTTCACTACCGAGATACAAATACATTTTGAAATGTATCTGGATACAAAGATACAGATGCTCCAAAGTATCTCTAAGATACTTTCGCGATACAATTGCGTCGCGATACCCAGCCCTGATTCGGAGTTCACGAGCTTTTCATTAAAGTGTTTACTTTATTTGCCTGTTCAGAATGCTAACCATTTTGTGTTATCATCCGCTGTGAGGGCTAGGGAATACCAGGGCTTGTAGCCTGCTCGGTCTTCGCAGAAAACGAACGAGGATAGTGAACGTCAAGATGCCCGTGACGTGGGCCGTTCAAAGTTCTTCGAGGAATATTTCCGCTTAGATAATCTCCGGAACGCCTTTCCGGCTATGTTCCACGTCTTCGCGAAAAACAGCTAAAGCCCGCTTCAGACAGAGCAACTTCCTCAGCAATTTCTGGTGTTGCTGGCGGGTTGTTCCCTAGAAAAAATCGTAAGGGTGCAGGCGAGCTAATGAATATTAACCATGTTGAATTAACCTGAGACTGGGAAAGAGAAGAAACATCAAAACGTAGAAGGGACAGAAAAATAGACAGGACGACGTCTCAAACTCAGCTAACTCGTTTATTTAGTCCACCTCCCTATATAGTCACATTCTCGAGGTCATCTCCACCAACACAAAAGGACGAGTCTATACAGTTCAAGCGCCATAGTCTCCATCACACAATGGTTTTCTACGCGTATTGGCCCCGTTATGATTCAGAAGTATGAACTGTGTTTAGAATAGTGTAGGGGAAGAGATCCTTTTGTTCAGGTTTGAAAGGTGGATGGATGTTGCCTTATAGCGTCGACCTGTAAAGGTTGTCGACTTTCTTGCATTATGTGATGGAGACTGTGGCGCGTGAGCTGTATAGACTTCGTCCTTTTGTGTTGGTGGAGATGACCTTGCGAGGTGTGACTATATAAAGAGTGGACTGTATAAACGAGTTAGCTGAGTTTGAGACATCGTCCTGTCAATTTTCTGTTCCTTCTATGTTTCGATGTTTCTTCTCTACCCCAGTCTCAAATTTGACGCTCTTGACCTCTTGACGTCGCACGTGCCATC